>JAJIBD010031469.1:0-18673 GCA_021461705.1 Cryptotis parvus
ACAGTTTCAGGGCACAAATATTTGTTTGGAAAGTATTTAGATGTCGCCTGATGAGAAGAGTCAAGGTATTTTTACATTTGGGTAATAGTCTGTGTGCAGCTTATTAAAAAATTATGGCTTAGTTTAAGTTTGTGAATTGTCATTATTTGCAAGCCTTATTTTGTGTCGTTTGAAGCTGGTGATGACTTCATGATTCAACAGCTTGTTTTGTGCAAGTTTTTGCTGTAAAAATCAAATGTGAATGTGCTGCTTCGCCACTTAATATCGCGATCATTTTCTGTAAATGCAGGCCTTACATTGTTAAATGCCTCATTTAAATTAATAAATCAGTTATGCCCATAAAATATACAAGAAAAATGTCAGAAGAACAGTAACCAAGAATTTCTTGACTAGAAAAGTTTATTACGAGCACAATCTTTGTGTAAATTAGAATTACTGTTGCTATTTTTTATAATAGGATAATTGATAAACTTAGATGGAGATCTTTGTTTGGTGTGATCACTGCTGAAAAACACTCATCCAGATGTAGAGGTCAATTGCAGCTTGGGCTCTCTATTAGGTGCATAGAAAATGCAAAATTAAAATAGCTGCTGTTTCAAATAATATATAAAAATATGAATTATTTTTGTCAAATTTATCTGGTGGGGAAAATACTGAATATGTATGCCAATATGAGTTTTGAACAAATTTTTCAGTTACAGTCTCTAAAGATTAAGCTAGAGATAACTTAATAGAGTGACCAAATATGCTTTGCATACAGGAGATCTGTATTCAATCTCTGGCTCAAGTTTTCCTGAGCACTGCAGGGCTTCCTGAGTACAGAGATGGAGTCATGTAGCCTTGGAGAACTCTTAGTTTATGTCCCTTCCCCCAAAACTCTTCCTCTATTTTTAAGTAAAGAGTGTTTATATATTTGTAAATTCCCTTTTAAGACCCTGATTTCTGGAGCTATTTTTGAATATTTTGAGCTATAATATTTTATTCCTATATAGTAAATTTAGGCATGGTGGCTTGGAACACTGTAAGACCGAAACCTAAACATCATGAACTTCTTTAGTTGTACATATCTCACAATGATAAAGTAAAAAAAAAGAAAAGGCTAACTATGAAGACAGATACACATAGTTGACCGAGAACTCACAATTCAGGGATCTAATAATTCTGATAAGGAAGTATGATGCACCTGCAGAAAGTATTAGCTCTCAGGACAGAGCGAATAAATTCTGGCAATAAAATCAGTATTGCATTAAACAACGTAAATAAATTAATTGGAAGTATATTATCTTCACTATGTCAAGTTTAAGTTATTTTTAGTTTTAGTAGAAACTTCTATAGCACTGACTAGGGTTTATTCCTGCCTGTGTTCAGGAAATCCAGAGGTGGTGTCATAATTGATCCATCAGAAGTCACATGAAGGCAAGTGGCTTTAATCCCTGCAAAATATCTTCAGATGAATGTTTTATGAATCATGTCAGTGTCCATTTCCACCACAAGATATTTTTGATTACTCCCCCTCCCTAGTCTGCCTCTATGACAGGTTCTTTATCTCTTTCTCTTACTTTCTCTTGCTATTCATTCTCTTACACACTGTGGATTACAATACATACATTTAGAGGTTATCATGTGTATATTTTACTTACTGTATTCAGTGCTCAGTCCTAGGCTGGTACTACCACTTTGGACAATTATTAGCACACTGTTTCCTTCTCCGTTTTACCTAACCTCTGACTCCCACACATTTGTGGTAGATTCCAACTCATAGTTAACCTTTTTTTATTTTCTGTTTTCTGTTTTATAAAGTGTTCTTACAATAGTAGAGATTTGCAAAGGTTTTAATTTATGCACTCTCCTCTGCCCAATCAAGAGGTGTTGCAGAATGTGGATGCAGTGCTGGCTGGCGTTGGCAGGTGGCAGACAGGAGACAGGCTTGTCTACACCCAGGGCTCTGACCTGTGGGTGGATATTTGATGGTCAGACATAGAAAAGACTGGGTCTCCTGGGATGAACCCAGAGCCACAGCAGAGACTGGCAAACTACCTGTAATTGTATTCAATATGTAAACAGTAACAATAATGGACCTCCTTTCCAATGAATGGGGATGCACAATTTGCCCGACTCAAGCCGATCAGTGATTAACAGGAAGACAAGTGGAAAGTACAAGTGATAGTAAATTGCTATCATGAATACACTAGACATTCCATTGTTCATCAATTTCACCGGCGAGCACCAGTAACATTCCATTGAGCCTATCACGTGCCAGTGCGAATGGCATCTGGTTGCTTCAGAAATACGAAGAGCCTCAAACCATTAGTTCAAGGTCTTGGCGAAGAAGTCTGACCAGCTTGTAGGTGGAGCGACCGCGATCTTTTGACGTCCCATAGGATCCAGTCAGTAGTGGCTTAGTCCCTGGTTATCTCCAAATCACAGTACATATTCAGCCCATGATGTGCCTTGGCAAATCAGACAGCCTCGACTCTGGAATGGCGACGCAGGTCAGGCTCCAGTTAACTTCTACTTAAGTGACGCAGAGCTATTCAAGGATCGCTCTTTGGATTCTCTTTGGGGAGACCTGACCAGCATTCATCTGCTTTGTAAGGCCCAGGTCTCTGAGGCGTATGTTAATGCAGGGAGAATGGTGAAGTAAGAATGTCCCAGAGCCGGAGGTTCTTTGTTTCTCAGCTACTTCTTGATGTTTTTGAAGGCATTTCATGCAGTCTTTTTCCTTCTCGCGCGCTTTAAGCATGTTGACTTCTCGAGCCTAGGTACACACAACTGCATTCAAAGATGTTGTTCCATTGAGAATGAATGAGGCCTCTGGAACTAGTTCATTTTTCATGGACATAATTTTGATGAGATTCAGCTGGCAAGACCTAACATCTTTCCACTCCTCAGTCAAAAGTCGAACAACATTTGTGCTGCTTGGCTAATGTTTGGTGTTAATGGAAAATGTGTCCAGCAAATGAGAGGTGGTGTAGTTACTGACCAATCTATCTTCATTCCCATTCCTTCCCATTCTAATTGTAGTATGGCGTTCTGAGGGTGTGAAGAGTTTTGGTGAAATGGTATCACCTGCCGAGACCCCTCTTTTTTTTTTTTTTTTTTTCTTTTATTTAATTTTTTTTAAGTATTTTTATTATGCCACCGTGAGATATACAAATAAAAGATATACAATTAAAAGAAGTTCATATTTAGGTTTGGGTGCCTACAGTGTTTCCAGCACCCGTCCCTCCACCAGTGCCCATCTCCACCACCAACATCCGGTTCCCTCCCCCCTTCCCCAGCCCTGCTCCGCGAACCCTCTTTTAATCAACGATCACTTCCTTGTAGAATGGTGAGATCCTGGTGGTGAATCCGTAATACAGCTCACGAAGGATCTTGATGTATTGGTTTTTGAGCGCCCTGTTTGGCTAGAGGGCCCGATGACTACTTTGAATCTCACGGAGATCAAAGACTTTCTTTAAATCAATGAATATATGAGACCGGGCGGCATCTTTCCTCCCTACAAACCTCAATGAGCTTGGTGACCGACATGATATGGTCGATTATGTGGCAGATCCTTTCAGGAAGCCAACCCTTGCATGTTGTCTAATGATCTGCCAATCCTGTTTAGGATTGACTTCCGAGTGAACAACTTGTAGATGATGGACAACAGGCAGATGGGGCGATGATTGCCAATGTAGGTAGATGTCTCCCAGCTGCGAACGAAGTAGAGACTGTTCTGCTGGTTTCATCGGAGGCACCTTGCATTCTGACAGGTAGCGTGCAAAGAGACGAGCCAGTCATTGATGAGTACTGATGGCGTTTCCTCAAGTGTTACGGTCTTACTTTGTCTGGGCCTGGTGTATTTCCACTTCTTGACAGATGAGGATGTCAGATTCAGAAGGGAGTAACATTGGGGAAAGTACATATCCATCCTGTGAATTTGGGTATTTGGGCGTGGACATGGCTAGCTAAGAGTATCTGAGTAAGAAGTCATGATGGAATTTTCTCTCTCCATTGCCTTTTGGAAGATGCGATAGATCCATCAGGCTTCGGAGGGCAGTCATCTTGGTCTTATAGTTGGAAGTAAGGACAGGCTGGAGGCGACAATGCTCTCCAGCCTCTGGCTGCATCTTCCATTATTTTTGCTCTTCTCTCTTTTGAGGTTTCTTTTATTACTTCTCTACTGCTTAGCAAAACTTGGATATTGGGCATTTGAGTCTCCTGAGGCTCTCGCGCCTTGCCACTTTGGCGAATCAGGCCCTTGAGTTTCTGAAGACAAACCGCGTCCTGCTTTCTCTCTCTAGGCATTCTTGCACAATCATGGGGGGTGCTGAACCAGCCGGTTGTATTCTTCATCGATGTCCTGCAATGATGGTATCTTCCCATGCTGCTTGCAATGGTGCCAAAGAGTTCACAGTTGGTGGTGGATTCTGGGAGCTCTCTTCTTAAATTTTTAGCCTTTTTTCTCCCATGACGGGAAGTAGAATTTTTGGCTGAAGGAGACGTTTGGTCCGATCCAATTTTTAAATTTGGGGACCGAATAGGCAACATCAGCCAGGAAAACCGTCATTGAAGATGATGGTCAATTTCATTGTGGAACGTCCACAGGAGATTCCCATGTCCACCAATGCTTTCGCTTCAGCCTCTCTGGAACTGTGAGTTCCCAAGGAATAGTCTTGGTGGACCTCAGAACTGGGCAGTAGTCTCTCACTCTGTTAGGGTTCCATTCTAGGCTCAGGGTCCCCCATGTGGGAGTTCTTTGGCCATCTTTCCCGGTCCTATCTGGCATTAAAATCACTGACTATCATCTTGTAGAAGGTGTCATCTTTTTTTTATAGAACTCTTCCAGTTCCATGTAGAATTCTCAATTTCATCTTCCTGGTACGTGTGGATGTTGGTGCAATAGATAACGAAGAGGGAAATTGCTGGCAGTGGACCATATCTCCCCTCAAGTATAATCGAACCACTCGGGGTTTGTTAGGGCATTCAAATGAATCAATGTTCACAGCCATATTTGTGTTGACAGGAAACGATGCCACCGATGCCTCTTTGTCTCATGTTCCTAGGAAGAGTTCTTCTCTGGTGTCAAAAATGTTATCACGATTGCTGCCTCCTCTTCTTAGTGTCGAGACCAATGATGTCATACTTGATCTTTTGCTTGCACCATCAGAGTTCTCGATACTATTGCTTCCCCCAAATATCCCAGCATACTTGCATTAGAAAGTACAGACAGTCATTTAGTACTTCTTTGTTTGGCAACCTGGTTTGTCCCTGAAATTTTTTATCAGGCACTCATCTTAATCTTTCTTTCATAAATATAACTCACTAAAAAGCATTATTTTTAGGAGGACTAATGATGATAAAGACAGTCTGTTACCTGGGGAGAGAAATGGAGTGGAGGGGTTAGGGTCTTAGGAGTGTGGTGGACGGAAATTGGTATCGAATGATATATTCATGTAACTGTCATGAACAGGTTAGTAAATCTTAGTATTTCAGTAAAGATAGAAAAAAGAGAGACAAGCCAAGATTACTAAATGTACTTACTGGGTCTGGAGGATGTAGTGTATCAGGTAGATTGCCATGAAGCCAACCTGGGTTTCAATCCCTGGCATCATATATGGTGCCTTAGAATTCACTAGAATTTAGTCCTAGTGCAGAGCCAGGGTAACTCCTGAGTGCTATCGAAGTTGTACCCCCATGTAATAAAATAAATAATAAAAACAGTACTCACTGCCAAGGAAAGAACTGTCTTAAGAAATATAACATTGCATTTTTTTAATTTTCTTTTTTTCTTTTTTTTTGTGTTTAACATTTTATTATACCACCGTGAATATACAATTACATTGTTGTTTACGCTTGGGGTTTAGGTCACATAGTGTTCCAACACCGCCCTACCACAGTGCCCCTCAGCCACCCACCCATGTCCCAAGTTCCCTCCCTACCACATCCCGCCGAAATGGCAGGTTCTTTATCTCCCCTCTCCTCTCCTCTCTCTCTCCTCCTTCTCCCATTGTGGGTTGCACTACCGTACGCCGAAGCCATCATTTGCATTTTTGTCTTGTATTTAAATGCTCAGTTCTATGTTAGTGTATCAATTTTTAGACATTTATTCACTCATGTTTCCTTTCTCTATCTAAACCCAACCTCTGATCAATACCCAGAAATTCGGTGGCTTTCCTATACACAAATAACGAAAAGAGAGCAAGGGATATTAAAAATCGATTCCATTCATTATTGCCTGAAAATCAAATACCTGGAATCAACCGTCCCAAAGTGTGTAAAGGACCTATACAAAGAGAACTACAAGACACTGCTTCAAGAAATAAAAAGAGGACACGAGAAATGGAAACACATTACCTGCTCATGGATGAGGAGAATTAACATTGTTAAGATGGTAATACTCCCTAGAGCTTTGTACAGATTCAATACGGTTCCTATAAGGATTACCATGACTGTTTCTTTAAAGGTATGATAAAACACTTCTGAAATTCGTGGAATAATAAGCCCCCACAGATAGCTACAGCAATCCTTGGGAAGCAAAAAATGGGAGCATCACCTTTCCCAACCTCAAACTGTACTACAAAGCAGCAGTAATTAAAACAGCGTGGTACTGGAATAAAAACAGACCGGTGGACCTATGGAATAGAGTTAGAGTATCCTGACACCCCACCTAACATTGCGTACACTAGTTAAAACCTAAGAATGATCTAGAGGGAATAGTATGTCCAGAATGAATTAAGAAATTGTCTTGGAATTTAAAAATACTACTTGCCCATGCTGGAACAATAGTAAAAATTGGGTAGGATTGTTTTTACTTTTTCAGTAGCCTGGGTTCCATCAGCAGCACCATACAGTCCCCGCACCCAGTGATTCCTGAACACACAGTAGGGAGGAAGTCCTGAGAATTGCTGGAGTGTGTCCCTAAGAAAGATATTACTTGTCAAGCAATGAATTTAACAGCAGAGGTATAAACTAATATGGATGTAACAATATCAGATGGTAGAAAACCCTAATAATAAGATGTAAACTGAAAATAAAACTGGGCATATGGTAAATAGAGGAAAGTAGTAAGTGAAGGAGAAGTTGTATGCAATTTTTAAGAGAGGGAAGCCATTATAAGCTGGAGAGTGAAGAAAGTGTTCATAATATTCACGTGGAGATCTACCTAGTTCCAAGCAGGAAGCTATTATCTACATCTGGACCCAAAACTCAAATACACAGTGGGTAGTGGGGAATTCTAAAATGGAGGCATTCACAGCAGTATGAGGTGGTTTGAATCTTGGGTAGACAAACACACAGGGTGTTCAGTGAGAAGAGAATGATGAGACTAAATTAAAGATGAAGTGATGAGGTCATCAGGAAAGTGCTTTCAGGACAACCAAGGAAGGAACCAAGATAGAGGAGAGATTGTCTTCAACAGGTCTGCAGCCCTATGTGGGCAAATACTTTTGAGAACTGGAAAGAACTTTTGGGTAAGTAGGGATGGGGGCTGAAAAAGGCAGCTTCTCATTTTGCCTGGGTAAACATATCCATACAACAAACAAATAACATGTCCTCTGACTTCGAAATAAGATTATCAAGGGATCAGTTAAGACCCTTTATGTAAATTTTTTTTGCTTTTGGGTCACACCCGGCAATGCTCAGGGACTCTCTGGCGCTGCACTCAGGATCTCTGATTGCTTTCGGGGGGACCATATGGTATCTGGGGATCGAACCCGAGCGGCGCCGGCTGCGTAGCCACGTGCAAAACCAGGCGCTCCCTACCCGCTGGGCTATTGCTCCGACGCCCCCTTTATGTAAATTTTTTGCAAAGTAAAGTCAGGTTACTTGTTCTAGAGAGTAACCAAACTTTATTAACAATGATAGTAGGTTTTCTGATTGGAGTAGAAGACGTTTTATGTACTAAGTATGCAATAATTAAAATTTGGAAGATGAGGAACATCAGAAAAATAAACCTGTTACAGCTAAATGTATGTGAATATTTATAGATATCATTAGTAAACGAATAAGGAGCACAAGGTTTTAAAAAATTATTGGATTGCACTGTAAGTAAATTTTTGAATTGGAAGTAGGGGCTACTTCCAAAGATGTTCATAAGGTCCAGTGTTCAAACTCTTCAGTGCTTGTGTGTCACCAAAGCCATACTTGGTAGTGTCAGGGGAAACGCCATTCAGAAGTCCCCTGATTCAGGGACTTGAATTTATGCCCAGGTATCAATGTCCTACCATATCAACTATCTTCTGGTCCAGTTTTGTTTCCTGTTAATTCTATTTTTAACCTGTGCTGCAGTAGTCATCTAAGAGTTGAATGAAATTTTTATTTTGATTTACACATGAATAGGTTTATTTCTTCTCTTGGCTGCCTGTATAGGTAAGTATTGAAAAACAGCTAGAGCATGAAATGATACTGAGAGGAATATAAGATAGTAAAAAATTTGAGTAATTGGGCTGGGTTTATACTACATCTGCATTTAAAATTTTATTTGGTCTTGAGAGATTTGTCAGAACACATGGATGAATTAAAAGTTAGAATGACACACCTTAGGCATGTCAGGGGCAGTATGTTTAATTCAGCAACATTTATTTATAGCATTTACTGCCTAAACGTTGGGCTTTTACTGCCCACAAACTCTGTGTACTACTTTTCTGTGACTTTTCTTAGTCTAAAAATAAATGCATTAACATTTATGCAGTGACAAAACAGTGAGCCTTAAGAAATCTCCATTTGAGGCTCTTTAAGATATTCTTTTCCATAGGAGAGAAAATCGTTATCTGACCGACTGGTAAAAATTTAAACACCCTTCAGAAAGAGACAGGTTTTATAATTTTATTATACCATTAGACTAAAAGGTTAAGGGTTTTCTTTGTCTCTTAGTGGAACATAAAATACTAGTGCATTTGCAATCCCACCGCATCTTGGATTAGCCCAGACGTGTTGGATACAATACCTCTTATTATTGGAGTTACTATCTATTGACACTCCTTTGGGGTCTAGAGTCTTATTTTTATATCACTATCAAAAAGTTATCCATGATCAAATTCAGTTTAGAATTTTAAATGCTTTTTTTTTTCAGTTTACAATTTGTTAGTATTAGTTTCAGTTTAGCATTTTAAAAGTAGTATTCTGTTGTTTTTAGGTGGATTAAAATTGTCTCTAGTAAAATTATAAATTCTTACACACTATAAGGTAGAAAACAATACAGTTGTAGTAAGGTAAATGAAACATAATCTTGCCAGATATGTTGGACAGTTCTTCCTCATCCCACCCTTATTTAACTTATTCTCCTCTTCCCTACTTTCCCCCTGTGCAGCTCAGTTCATGAAAGACTTGACTTTCTAGGAAAAATTGTCTTATATTTTGTAGAAAGCATTTCCACAGTTTTTCTTGACATAAGATGCTTATACGAAGTAATTTTAGATTTAATGTATGAATCATGGGTTGACATCATTTTGAAATAAATAACACTCTTTGTGCAGTTTCATGGCACTATTCAGTAATGCTGCAAGAAAATAGCCTTTGTCGATTATAGCGAAAAGCAACACGAAGGAAAAAGCATGAGCCAAGCCTTAAGACAAGCTCCGTCAGTAAAGTCTAAGCATGCTATGTATGTGTTCAAGTGGAATGGGTATGGTGGAAATGTCAAGAGTTAGCAAATATTTATTCATTTTTATGTTGACAGCATCTACATTGGGAACATATTTTCAGTTCTGTTAAATGTATGAGATGTGAAAAATAACTTGTAGTGAATGTGTTGCATTTTTCCTAGCTAAACATATTTAAAGTGACCTATTACTGAATGAGACAGGCAATGAAGTACCAGTATAAAAGCTTTGGTAGTCAGAGAGTGGAATTTTTTGGTTGTTTCTATCTTTTTGGTCCACAACACTGGTGGTGCTCAGGGTTTACTCCTGGCTCTTCACTCAGTATTTACTCCTGGCGATGTTCAGGGGGGTCATATAAAAATGCCAGGGATTGAACTTGAATTGGCTAAATGCAAAGGAAAATACCACCGGCTGTACTATTGCTCCAACCATAGATGTGGGATATTAGGTGAAATAAAGATGGTGTGTCACAGTGGTGTGTCACTTTAAAATAGTGTGTTAAGACGACACACCACTGACCAAACAAATGAGCAAAGATAAACAAATGGGATTATATAAAATTGAGAAAAGCTTCTGCATAAGAAGCGAGTCCTGCAAAGACAATCCACAGAGTGGGAAAGGATATTACACCCAATACCCATCTGACAGGATACAGAATATGTCAGGCACTGGTGACCTTCTGAAGCAATGAACCTATAAAAAAATGGAGAGAAAAAAATGAGCTGAAGCTTCCCAAAGAAGAAATTCGAAGGGCCAAAAGGCATATGAAAAAAGTGCTCTTCCTTTAAATCATCAGGGAGATGCAAGCAAACAACAACGGTACCATCTCACACCACAGAGACTGGCACACATCCAAAACAGCAAGAACAACCGGTGCTGGTGTGGATGTGGTAAGGGACTCTCATCCACTGTTGGTG
The DNA here is from genome assembly GCA_021461705.1 of Cryptotis parvus. Lineage (NCBI taxonomy): Eukaryota > Metazoa > Chordata > Mammalia > Eulipotyphla > Soricidae > Cryptotis > Cryptotis parvus. Next base: position 10,502 of record JAJIBD010031469.1, read on the forward strand.
GAGTGCCGACTCAGGCCCAGCCCTTTGGAAAACAATATGGGCATTCCTCCAAAACTAGATATTGAGCTCCCATTTGATCCAGCAATAGCACTCCTGGGAATATACCCGAGAGACCAAAAAACACATAGCAGAAACACTATCTGTACTTCTTTATTCATCTCTGCGCTATTCACTATAGCTAGAATCTGGAAACAACCTAAATGCCCGAGAACAGAGGACTGGCTAAAGAAACTGTGGTTCATCTACACTATGGAATACTATGCGGCTGTCAGAAAAGATGAAATTATGAAATTTACCTGCAAATGGATGGACATGGAGACTATCATGCTGGAGTGAAATTAGTCAGAAGGAAAAGGACAGATATAGAATGACTGCATTCATTAATAGGACATAAATAGATACCAGTGTTTTTACTAAATGTGGGAAATGGTAATGGCAGATTAAAACTCACCATTGAATATACACAAAGAGACTTAAGTGATAAACTCTAAATACCTGCAGGGCTAGCCACAATGTGTAAAATAAGAGGGAGAGATGCAGAGACAGAGAGAGAGAGAGAGAGAAAGAGAGGAACTGGGGTACCTGCTATTAAGGCAGCATGGGGGTGGGCGGGAGGGGGTGGGTACATTGGTGGTGGAAATGGGGCACTGGTGGAGGGATGGGTGCTGGAATACTGTATTACCAAGAACCAATTATGAACACCTTTGTAATTGTATGTCTCACGGTGGTATAATAAAAAATTAAAAAAAATAAAATATTATTGTTACAAAAAGTCAGATCTAAGTGGATTAAAGATCTCCAATATCAGACCTGAATCTATAAAATACATCTAAAGAAAATATAGGAAAAGCCCTCTATGACATTGAAGCTAAAGGCATCTTCAAAGATAAAACACCACTAACAAAATAATTAAAAGCAAAGATAAACATATTGGGACTATATGAAACTAAAAGCTTCTTCACCTCAAATGAAACAGTGACCAAACTTATACAAAGACAGTCCACACAATGGGAAGAATATTCTGCAGGGGCTGGAAGGCGATAGCCCAGCGGGTAGGGCATTGCCTTGTACCTGACCAGCCCATGCCGGCCCGGGTTCGATCCCTGGCATACCATGTGGTCCCCAAGCACCCATAGGAGTAACTCCCTGAGCGCAGAGCCAGGAGAAACCCTGAGCATTGCAGGTGTGACCCAAAAGCAAAATAAATAAATAAATAAATAAAGAATATTCACCCATCTGATAAGGGATTAATATCCAGGATATATCAGGCACTAGTAGAACTTTCACTGTATCACTGTATCATTGTCTTCCTATTCATCATCCGATTTGCTCGACCGGGCACCAGTAACATCTCCATATGTCCTGTCTCATGCTAGTAGAGCCCAAAGGGCATCTGCTTGCTCCAGGAACATAAAGAGCCTCAAACCATTCCATCAGGTCATGGGATGAGGTATATAATTATTACTGGTATTTGGCATATCAAATATGACATGACAGCTTTGCCAGGCTCTGCTGTATTGGGTGGCATACTCAGTAGTCACCTCTGATTTCAAGCCTTTATTGATGAACCGTGCGGCCGGCTGTGGGGGAGACAGGCTGTGATCAGCTCTTCTGCTGGGTAGAGTTCTAGTTTGGATAGAAAAAAAGTAACCAACCCCATCATAAAATGGGAGAAATGAACAGAAACCTGAGCAAGAATTCAGATGACCAACGGTATACTTCAAAAAGCTCATACCAAATAATCTTCAGATACATAATTTGGCATATCAAATGCAGCCACGGGTAACTTGCCAGGCTCTGCCCGTGCAGGTAACATACCCTTGTAATCATCTCTAAATACAGCATTTATTGATGAGCTTTGCGTGGCCGTAAAGCAGACCACCGAGGCTGGGCTGTGGCAGAGCTGGTCTGCTGGGTGGAGTTCTGATGAGGGGAAGTCTGGATTCTGTGGAAATGGAGGCCCTCATGGAGTGGGGGGTGTTGTCTGGTTTGTTGTGGAATATAACAGGGTGGTAGAACTTAGCATTAAATAAGGCAAAAAGATACACGTGATAACCTCTAAGTATATGTATTACAATCCATAGAATTGTAAGAGAAGGAGAAGCAGAGAGAAAGAAAGAAAAGAGATAAAGAACCTGTCATAGAGGCATAGAGCAGGCTGGCGAGGGGAGGGGAGGAATTAGGAAGTTGGTGGTGGGAAATGGGCACTGGTGGAGGGATGGGTGCTGGAACACTTATGACCCGAAACCCAGAACATGAACATTTTGTAATTGTTTATCTCATGGTGGTATAATAAAATATATTAAAAATAATCTTCCGAGAGATTCAAATAAAAGAATAATGAGATATCATCTAACATCACAGAGACCTGACACATATCCAAAGAGCAAGGACCACAGCATGGATGCGGGGAAGAAAGGAACTCTCATCCATTGTTTGTAGAATGTCAACTGGTACAACCATTTGGGAGAACAATATGGATATTCGCTAAAAACTTTAAATTGAGCTCCCACCGGCCCAACCATACCAATCCTGGGACTATACCCTGGGAAGCCAAAACACATAGCAAGCGCCATCCCTACTTTTATGTTCATTTGCAGCACACTATTCACAATAGCCAGAATCTGGAAACAGCAGAGTGCCCAAGAACTGATGACTAGATAAAGAAACTGTGGTGCCTCGCCCTGTGGAATACTAATAAGTTTTAGGAAAATGAAGTTATGTTTGCCTATGACAGTGGTATGGAGGGATCATGTTGAGTGAAATTAGCCAGAAAGAGGAAAAAAAGACAGATATAAATTGACTGCACTTATTTGCATGACACATATGTATGTGTGTATGTGTGTATAGTATGATAACATTATCAAGGTTAGGCAAAACATGGATAAGGTATTGTCAATAGTGGAATCTACCACAAACATGTGGGAGTCAGAGGTTAGCTAAGACAGAGAAAATAGTCATTGCTAATAACCGTCAAGAAATGATAATACCAAACTCGAACTGAGCATTGAATATAGTCAAAGGGATGCTGGGAAAACCTATAAATATATGTCTTGCAATTCACAATGTATAAGAGCAAGGAGACAGAGAGAGAAGAAAGAGAAAGAAAGCAAAGAGAGAAAGAAGTCAAAACCTGTCATATGAGGCAGGCTAGGGGAGGAGAGGAGTGGGACATTGGTGGTGGGAAATGAGGCACTGGTGGAGGGATGGTGCTGGAACACTGTATGACTTAAACCTTTGTGAGTATATATCTCGATTGGTATAATAAAATATTTTAATAAAAAATAAAAAAATAAATAGTGTGTCAGATTTTCCTTAACTGAAATTCAGAACATTTTCACCAGAGTAAACCAGTGTCTTAGTTACAAAGCCTAAATGTTTGTTTTTGGACAAGTCAGTCTGTTAAGGTTTTGGGTAGCTCCTCAGTAATAAGGAATTCTACTACATGAAACCGTATTTTGTCAACAATAATGAATAATATGTCCATTCTTTATATGATTGGAAGAATCTCTGAAATGTGATTTATGTTCAGGTTTTATAAAACTTGAAATAACATTTAAGTCAGGCAATAGGGCATCTTCCAGTTAAATTATTCAGACAGAGACTGAATTAACATGAAGTAACTATAAAAAGTCTTCAACGAATTTTTCAGATAATTTTGTTGGGAATCATCTAACAGTCTTTGGATATTAATCTTGAAGTAAGTTTTGTTTGTCTTTGCTTCCTGCTTAAGACTGTAGGAGAACAAAAAGTCTAGAGTTGACTTTGAAGTGATATTATTTAGTAAATTTAATGAGCTGCAAGCCCTAGTTGTAGACAAATAACAAATATTTCTTTTGTGAAAAGTATAAAGATTTATAAATGGAAGTGAAAAGCTGTTCCTTTCAAGCTGAATGATCAAACACATTTTGGAGAAAAACAGTGGTTGAACAAGTGTTCGATATTACGAACTTCTGATGTAAAGAATGCCTCAACTGAATCTGGCCAAAATCCATGTGTTAAATTCTTTGTTCTCAGGAGTTGAAGTTCTCTCATGTGCAGAATGTCAACTCAGATTTTGCTCCATGAACAATGCAATATTGAGAAAAATACAGAAACTCACATCAGAGAATGTATAATTACATCACATCCTTTACAATCACTTTCATGATTTCAAAGAGGCATTTTCTTGGAATATCATTGTCTTTTGTATTATAACTTCTTGGTATGTTTTATTTCTTGTGGTTAGATAGTATTTTCTTTCATTTTGTTGCTTTACTCTTGATCTTAGCCAAAAGGCTGAGAAGTGATCATTTGTTGCTTTAATGACTTTTAAACCTTTTTTAAGAGAAATAAAACTTAGTTTATTTGCATTTTGGTAAGAAATGTTATATATATTCAGAGTCCAAAGTGTTAAGCGTCACATCATAGGACATTATGTTTCCTATATAACATATTCTTATTTTAAGAAAAAAATATTACTGAATATGTAGTAAGTTGCAGAATTAGAAAAAAATTCTCAAATGATTTTCTTCAAATTCGTACTATATCTATGAGATCATTTGACCATGTAATCATTACAAATTTATATAATAGACTTAGGACGGTAGAAGAAAGTGCCTTATCAGGCGACTGCCTCAGATGGTCCGTGAGTTTCAGGTGTAAACCACCATCGACCCACCAAAAAATACTTTTGAATTTTTTTGAAAGAGTACAAATGTTAAAACCAGTGTTAGCCAATATATGCTTCAAACTTAAACCAAGGATCATTTGGGAATGGTTCCCTAAGAGAGAAGAGAAAATATTAACTTCGGTGAATCTGGAACCATTGCATGGGCATTACTCAGGAATGCTGAGCTCTGGATGTAGCTGAGGCCAGCTTCCAGACTACAGGTGTGACAGAACACAGCTGATCAAATAGGACAGGAATTTGACATTACCTTCAGCTGCCCAATGAGCCATGCCCAATCAGGAAGCCAAAGAGAACCCGGAGAGGCCTGGGCGAGGGGTGTCGCTTCACACTAAGAATATTGCCAGAAGCGCACAGTTTATGAGCTTTGCTTCTGTCCTGTTATTTGCAATGGTGTTCTGAGGCTGCCCAGTTCAAGCGCTCACCCTAATCTGGGGTCTACCCCTAACTAATTACGGTTTCGCAAATGGCTGAAGGAACGTTCGCTTTCGACTCCCAGTTACAAAATCTAGGACAGTGATCCATTTTCCATTTTCCCCTGCATACTTCATGTTTAAATGTTGTAAGGCCAAAGCAGAAGTGATGGTGTTAAACAGTCTCCAGATGGGGCTGGGCAACCTGCTGTCTGTAGGCCAGAACTGTTTGTTTACCTGAGTTTGCGTCCTTCCCCTGCCCCTGCTGCTCCTTCCTGACTCCCAAGAAGCGACAGAGTGGAGATGGGTGGTAGTTAAGGAAGCGTGGAATAGCAAGTATTAATACATGAAAATGAAAAGTTTCAGCTGACGGTCCAAACCATTCTCAACAGTATGAGCAGTATCAACAGTGAACTACTATGGAGCTACTTAACCATTTTTATTTTGAAAATATACTTTACCAGTTATCAGTTACTTTATTAAATAAATAATTTTATTCATTTATAATCATGCCTTTATAGTCTCTCAGCTTACAGAACTCCCAGTATCATGTTTATGTGCTCTTATCACCATTATAAACTGCATCACCTCAAAATTCATGGATTCAGACATTTGCCTGAGTTCATTTTCCACAAAAATATGGCAAGACTTCTGTAGTATGTTGAGTAGAAGCAGTGAAATCAGAGGAAGCTTTTAATTATTTGACCCGCCATTGCATATTATGTGATTTGTGTTCTTGATATATGGCTTTATTATATTAATATATTATACTGATTTTTTCATAATTTTATCATCCTACTATTCTAGGAAATAAATGCAACTTTTTCATATCATGTATTTGCTGATATTCTGTGGATGATAAAATGCACTAATTTTCTGAATGATGTTGGTCAATAGTTTTCTTTTATTGTGTAGTATATTTGGCTGGGCTCAGACTAGAGTGTTAATTCTTCTTTAATATTTAGAGTTTGGAGAAAAATATTATTAAGCCTTAAATAGGTAAAATCTTCCAGTTGACTTTCTTTCTTAAAATTATTTTTCATGACTAATTTCATCTTTATACAGGTGGAGTATGTTCTGATTTTCTAGGATTTTGTTTTGTTTTTAATGATTATGTCTTGGTAGATTCTGCTTCTAGAAATTTCCCTATTTAAGTCATGATCTGTCTTTGGAGTTACAGTTACATATGGTGTTTTCTTACAACCTGTTTCTGTAAAATTGGTTGTTATTTATCTTTTCTTTTCTTTTCTTTTTTGTTTTGTTTTGTTTGGACACATTCAGTGGCTTACTCTGGCTCAGCATTCAGGGATCACATCTAGCTTAAGTTAGAGACATTACGAGGTTCTTACGTATTGAATTCAGTCGACTGTTCATAAAGGAAAGCTTCATTTGCTGTACTGTTTATCAGCCCCAACTTTTAATTTCTGCTTTTAGTTATTGAACATGTTGCTGATTGCATGTGCCACTAGTGGCACACACTTGAATGGTTTTAATACACTATTATAATCAATATGTTCGTCTTCTTCCTCTTCTTGGCCAATCAAATTAAAGTTTGTCAATTTTGTTGATCTTGAAAAGTAAATTCTTAGTTTACGTATGGCGCTTTCTATTTTACCATTTAAAACTTTTTTGGAGTCACACCAACAATGCTCAGGGTTATTCTTGGCTCTGCACTGAAAATTACTCTCAGCCATGCTCAGGAACCATATGGGATGCTGGGGATCAAAGCCAGGTCCAGCCACATGAAAGGCAAATACCCTACTTGCTATACTATTATACGGCCCTTATTTCATCTTTTTTTCTTTAATGCTTTGGTAATTTGCAAGCGCATTACTAATTTCCACCACGTGAATTTTCTGTTTTCCCTTCAATTTATTACTATTTCAATAATAATGTGTTCAGAAAAATGTTTTATATGGCTTCGATTTTTTGAGAAAAAATATTTTTAGCCTAAAATTTCTATCTATAAATATTCAAAAATACCAGATTCAGGAAAAATGTATATTTTCTGTTATTGATTCTGATATTTTGTCCTATTTGGTTCCCAGTGGCTAGGTCTTTTATTTCTTTTTCGCTATTCTGTCCAGTTATTATTTCATCCAGCATTGATAATGGATACTGGTGTTTTTAATTTATTTAAGAACTGTTTCTTCAAATCTGTCAGTTTGCTTTATATATATTGTAATCTGATGTTTGGTACATGTGCTTATACTTATTGTGTCTTGTTGGATTGCTGCTTTTATGATTCCCATAGTACCCTTATTTGATTCTAATAACTTTTGACATGAGGTCTATTTTATCTGTTGTTTTTATTAAGAACTTTTGGTTGCTATCTGCACTGGTACATTATTCAGCCCTTTCACTTCCAATCTATGCTTTAAGATCAAAAGCATATCTCTTAGAAGGCACATAATGTTGGGTTCTTTTTGAAAACATCTATTCTTCCGATCTTTGTCTCTTGATTGAGGAATTAAATCCATTTACATTTAAGTTTGGTATTTGTTTCTGTATATTTGTGGATTTTTGTATTTGAACAATTATTGGAGTGACATAGTTTGATTTCCTATTTCGTTTATTTACTATATATTGAGTGTATATATACATATATGTTTTTATATATATATAATGACTATTTTCATTTTACTTCAGAGATTATAAATAAGTACAGTAATGCTATAATAATCTATATTAAATTGGCATGAACTTCAGTTAAATGTAAAAATCATTTTATAGTTCTACTTTTTTTTTTTTTCAAATCCTTGACGAAATGCTCGGGGTTTCTCCTGGCTCTGCACTCAGGGAATTACTCCTGGCGATGCTCGGGAGGGACCATATAAGGATGCCAAGGGACAGTGGGCCCAGCAGCAGGACTGGCCGCGTGCAGAATGCCCTACCCGCTGGGCTACTCCGGCCCTATAGTTCTAGTTTCTACTCTCCCCTTATGTTACCAGTATTATAAATTCACTGATATTTATATTGGGAATCTCTGTATGAGATGAACTTTTTGCTTTTGTGCTTTCAAGACAGTATGTTGTTCAAAAACTAGGATTTTCCAGTATGTAAGCCTTAGTAATTTATCCTCTAATATTC
>JAJIBD010031470.1:0-194661 GCA_021461705.1 Cryptotis parvus
ATATATATATATATATATATATATATATATATATATATATATATATACTATACAGAGAGAGCATCATGAGGAATTTCTATAGTTTATAGAAGGTCATTAAATTTAAGGATATAATATATGTGATATATATCATTACATATTATATAATACAAATTAAATTATATGATATAAGTTATATGTATATCTGTCACTGTCTTCCCGTTCATCATTGATTTGCTCGAGCGGGCACCAGTAACATCTCCATATGACCTGTCTCATGCAAGCAGAGCCCAAGGGCACCTGCTTGCTCAAGGAACATAAAGAGCCTCAAAACCATTCAATCAGGTCATAGGAATGAGGTCTATAATTGTTACTGGTATTTGGCATATCAAATATGACACGGGTAGCTTGCCAGGCTGTGCCGTGCAGGTAGCATACTCTTGTAGTCATCTCTAAATCCAGCATTTATTGATGAATGTGCAGCACAAGCGGCCGCTCGAGCCGGGCTGTGATAGGCTGGTCTGCTGGGTGGAGTTCTGACGAGGGGAAGTCCAGATGTGGAAAAAGGAGGCCCTCATGGAGTGGGGGTCGTCTGGCTTGTTGTGAAGCTCTGCTGGGGTGGCGGGCCAGGGATAGAACCTGCCATCCCTCCTGGGCGCCTCATGAGCGGCTGGGCACAGGGGGAGAGCCAGTAGCAGCTCTGCCCCATGTCTGTGAGTCTCTGGATCAGCATACCTGGGCCGAATTAAAAAGACTGCTGCAGGGTGGATCTTGATGAGCTGGGCTGTGATAGGCTGGGGCCAGAGCTATATGTAATATAAATTATATAATATGAATTATATAAAATATACATTTTATAATATAAATATATAATATGACATGACATGATATGGCATGATATGATATAATATGTGAAATAATAATTTATGATAATATATGCTATGCTATGATATGATACTTTATGATATACTTTATGACATGATACTTTATGATATGATAATTTGTCGGGGAAGGGCGCGGGGTCCCCGACAGTGTCAGGACAGAGGTTGTCTTCTACCTCCGAGGACGCCGGGAGAACAGATGAAAGCTCACGAGTCGGTGCAGTTCCAAAAATGGCTTTTAATAATACAAAAGCTCTTCCACAGCACTCCAATATAATGAACAAACTTTAGCTCTGGTCCGAACTTAGACCATACAAAGAGCCTAACTCTCCCACCAAAAGAGAGAGGATCTCACCCGATCTGAGTCCTACCCAGAAAAAGGAGCAAAGGCCAAAAGCCAAAAGCCAAAAGCCAGAAGCCAAAAGCCGCAGGGAGCCAAAAGCTGAAGGCTGAGGAACCAAAAGGCAAAAGGTGAAGGGGCCTCAAGTCAACCCCTTATATACACCAAAGTAATCCAACCGGGAGGGGCATGTCAACAAAAAACTCTAAACAGAGTGTAGTGCCACACCTTATTGCAGGTATAAACAAAGGTTATGCCAAGGACTAAGGAGATTATCTCTTATGTAAAACACTGGAGAGAGAGAGGGCTGATATAAAGTAATACATCTTAACTTCATGAGCTTCATGTAATCTAGATGGTACCCACAAGGTCCTTCTTATTATTATCTGCACCAGGGTGATTCTGAGTATCTTGTTCTCGTGTACTGAAAGGGTCACTCGCCTGCTTAGAGCAAACTAGTATGATCCTTCCTATAGTCTTCCTATAGTCTCAGCGTAGCCAGGGTGGTAGTCTCCTGGTAAATTCTAACTGTCCCACGCTGGGTGCAGTGGGTATAAAGAGGAGCTGTGCCCAATCTAGAAAACATAGAAGTCTTAGTAGATGTATAAGTCAGAAGTTATTCAATCAAGGTCACTTCTGTAACTGCCACACCCTCTAGCAGTGTTTACATAGAAGAGAGGTCTCATTAGAATGAACCTTGACTTAAATAAGATTAAGCTGGGTGTGGGCAAAACAACAAAGCTCCCAGAATAGCTAAACCTGTCCTCCAACAATACTTTATGATATACTTTATGACATGATACTTTATGATATGATATGATTATGATATGATACTTTATGATATGATACTATATGATATGATATGATACGGTACTTTATGATATGATACTATATGATATGATATGATACTTTATGATATGATATGATATACTTTATGATATGATACTTTATGATATGATACTTTATGACATGATACTTTGACATGATACTTTATGATATGATATGATATGTACTTTATGATATGATACTATATGATATATGATATGGTATGATGTGACATGGCATGATGTGACATGACATGATACTATATGATATGATATGATATGATATGATATGATATGATATGATATGATATGATTCACTTGATCACTTGACATCACGTTATTCATCAATTTGCTCGAGCAGGCACCAGTAATATTTCCATTTGACCCTATCACGTGCCAGTATAGCCCAATGGCATCTGGTCGCTTCAGAAATACAAAGGGCCTCAAACCATTCGTTCAGGGTCTTTTCGAAGAAGTCTCACCATCTTGTATTGGGCGGCCACGTGATATTTTTGACATTCCGTGGGATCCAGTTGGTAACAGCTCTAGTCCAGTAGTCGTGTCCAAGTCGCATTACATGTCCAGCCCATCTGATTTTCGATGCCTCGGCAAACGAGACAGCGTCCCTGACTCTGGAACAGCGATGGAGGTCGGAGCTCCGGATTCCTTCTTTCATTTGAGTGAGGCGTGATATTCCAACCATAGCTCTTTTGATTCCTCTCTGGGGAGACCCGAATAGCATTCTCATCCTGCTTTTGTAGGGCCCAGGTCTCTGGAGGCGTATGTTAATGCAGGAGAACAGTGGAGTTGAAGAGATGTGCCCACAGCCGGAGGTTCTTTGTCTTTTTTAGCTATTTCTTCGATGCCTTTGAAGGCATTCCATGCTGCTCTCTTCCTCTTGCACAGTTCAGGTTTTAGTTCATTCATCATGTTGCCTTCTCGACCTAGGTATACATAACTGCTGCATTCAGAGATGTTTGTTCCATTGAGAGTGAATGGGACCTCTGGAACTAGTTCATTTTTCATGAACATAGTTTTGCTGAGATTCAGCTGTAGACCTAACATAACATAACATGACATGACATGACATGGCATGACATGACATGACATGACATGACATGACATGACATGACATGACATGACATGACATGACATGAAATGACATGACATGACATAACATAGCATAACATAGCAAATAACATAGCATAACATAATATAATAAAGGATAGCATCTTATGGAATTTCTATAGTTTATAGAAGGTCATTAAATTTAAGGAGACTTTAAAGACGCAGAGATTATTTATGAAATGTTGGAGGAAGGGAGTAAGAAAGTGAGATTTGATACCTCCTCTTAAAAAGATAGAGGAAATAATTGTCAGTGTCCAAAGTTAATAAGCCAATAGTTAATATATGAGTAAAAATGAAATTTTGAGGAAATGAAGTTATACAAAGAGGTGAAAAAATACTTGTTTATTAAATGTGCAGCACAGATTCTGCCTGGGCATATTAGCGCACATGCTACCTGAGCACACATGCTGCCTGAGCCCACGTGGCCAAGCACATGTGGTGCCCAAGCATGTGTTGCCTGCATCTCCCCTCTTGAGATGTGAACTCTCTTTCTTACTTTCCCTGCTCCTTTTCTTTCCTAAAAGCTACTTAATAAACCTGTTTTACTTCACTGCTCTTCGATTCTTGAAAATTCTTTTCTGCGAGGAAGACAAGAACCCTGAGGAAACCCTGGATCCACAGAGCTGAGTTGCTAGTGGCTCTCCCTGTGCCCAGCTGATCACGAGGTACCTAGGATGGAAGGCTGGTTCTAGCCCTGTCCCACCATGCCAGCATAGCCTCGCAAGAAGCCAGAGGAACCCCCACAGCATGAAGACTGCCATTTTTTAACATCCTGACTCCACAGCTTGTCAGAGCTCCACTCAGCAGAAGAGCTGATCTTTTCCTTCTCAGCGGCTCATCAATAAATGTATGAGATGAGAGGCTACTAAAAGAGTATCCCACCCGCATGGCAGGGCCTGGCAAACTACCCATGTCGTGTTATTAACACTTATAGACCTCATTCCCATGACCTCATGGAATGGTTTGAGGCTCTTTAGGATGCTGAAGTGAGCAGATGCCCTTGGTCTCCACTAGCATGTGACAGGAGATGCCTGTACAGAGATATTGCTGGTGCCCGCTAGAGCAAATCAATAAACAACAGGAAGACAAGTGACACAAGTGAAGTTACAAATGAAGTGATTAAATGTGAAAATAACTAGGGATGAAACAACTTTTTTTACAATCTTTATTTACTACACGATCCTCTCTTGTTTGACAACATCCCGGAACTTGCTCACATATAATAGAATCATTTTCTCGATATGAAACACTTGATCTTTACATCTTTAATCACTTGAAAATATTGATTGATCATATATTGCATGTAAGGTAAAAATTCAACTTAAAATAGTTTTGAAACTGATGATTCATATTGGGTATATTTAACTAAAATTAATTGTTGGTCCAAGTATTAACATTTGGATATTTGTGTAAATAAAATTATATATATACACACATATAAATTCAGACCCAACATATTCAATATCTGAAAATATAGAAAATGAAACAAGTAGAATAATAATCCAGGGATATATGTATGATTTTGTAATTATGAAGTTATATTTTGTATGACACTTTATCCATGATTTTTGTTATTAGAAATCATGATAGTGATTGACAGCTAATATATAAACATGTCCAACAAGTGTTCAAGGAATTTGATGCCCCCTCTGAATATTGATGTCTTTTAAGAAATCATAATCTTTAATATTAATGTTAAGTATGATCTTAACTAAAAATATAGTCTGAAAGAATTTTACTTGTTACCAAGCAAACGACCCCCACAAAACAGGTATGTAAACATTCTGATGTGGTGGTAATAAAATAAATGTCTGGGAAACAAATGTTTAGCAATTGTTTAGGTATATATATTTGTTTGGAAAGATTATACTCTTGGCATAAAGCACAACATTTCTGCCGCTGTTGTTAATGCCTTATTTTTATAAGTATTCAGACAGTGAGAAATTATTCTAAATAAACCAGGTAACAGGACAAATATATTAGGTATGGTAATGGTAATCATTCAGTTTTAACAACTGTGTCAGATATTGCAACTCTTACTTTCAGGGTCTACTTTCCTGAGACAGTTAAAGAATAGAATATGGGCTTAGCTATTATACTGTTGGCAAAATGGAACAGGCACCAGGGGACATAACTCAGATTGTCTTAGTCTATTCATTTGTTAATAAAGAAGTACTATTACCATTATTGAATCACCAACGAGAGATTATTTAACATCTAGCAATAACAGTTAACATGTCCTGTACTTACTCTCTGGCAGCTTCAGTTTTAAGAGCTTAACAATGAATCTCATTTGAATCTCCTAGCTATTAGAATCCACATTTTAAATAGAAGGACACTGAGGGTCATAGAGGTCCTCATCTTTAGTAAGGTGAAGTGGGGGAAAGAAACTTAAACAAATGTCTCTGATTTCAAAGCCTTTGTACTTAAAATGCTTATGCTTTGCTGATCTTTGTGGAACTCAAGGGTTCTCAAAGTTCAAATACCTGTTAGTAGCTCTAATTTCGGTGCCCCAGACTTTGAGAGTTGGGACTCACAGCTACTATAACACAAACACGTTTTATGTTTATCCAAAGCAAAAAATCAGAGATTGGACAATGTATGCATTTGTTATTTTAAGAGTAAATGAATGTAATGTGATTAATAGCAAACAAAGTTGAAGAATTTTTTTAGAGACAAGCTCATTTTTTTTCGTAATCAATAGTTCCTAAAATGAGATTTAGATTAGTATGTTTTGCAGGTAAACAAGAATCCTGAGGTGCCACTCCTTAGCCAAATGCCATTGCCATAGATCTCCCCATCAATATTGTCCTGCAGTGTTATGCTTTGTAGTTGTACCATTGTGCCCAAATCTGAAGTTGAGAAATCAGTTTTAATTTTTATTTATTGTTTTTGATATTTGAAATACAACTTTATTGTGATTCTAAATGAAAAGGAATGGTAATGAGAGTAACAAACAATATTTCTCCATTGAATATTGTAATGTTCACAATTATACAATATTACAACATTATAATATTGTATTTCTCCAGTGAATATTATGTGACTGTAGCAGTTGTAACTCTGAAACTCAAAGGAGACAACTATAGTTCCAAACAACAAAATATATTATCCAAAAAATAAAAATAAGTTTTAATTAAAAAAAATTTTTTTTTTTGCTTTTTGGGTCATACCGGAAATGCTCAGAGGTTTCTCCTAGCTCTGTGCTCAGGAATTACTCCTGGCAGTGGTCGGGGGACCATATGGAATGCCTGGTCGGCGCGTGCATGGCAAACACCCTACCTGCAGGACTATCGCTCCGGCCCCCAAAAGTTTTTATTTTAAATTGCTGCATTCACTCAGAAGCTTAGTTATCTCCTTCAGCATACCCCCCAAATTAAGCACATGTTCCGCCTAACTTATATAATAAAGTGGAAAACATGTTGGACCACTGACATCACAGGGAAGTTGCCTAACAAGATCGACAAGCCACTGGCAAGACTTGTCAGGACAGGGAAAGAGAGAACCCAAATAAAAAAGAATCAGAAATGAAAATGGTGACATCACAACAGAAAAGACAGAAATTCAAAAGATCATCAAAGATTACTTTGAGAACCTGTATTGTCGGGAACGTTGCGGGGTCCCCGACAGTGCCGGGAAGCGAAGTTCCCTTCTACCTCCAAAGCCAGTGGGAATGGATGAAGACTCAGGAATCCAATGCAGTTTTAAAAGTCTTTACGTATCACAGGTTCAGGCATACAAGTTAGCAATAGGAAAAACCCTGTGCTTAGGATTCCGACCTAGAACCCCAGACATGTGTAGGCCAAGAGGGTGGCCACCACGTTTTAAGGCCCTGTAAAAGGAGAAGACAAGACTCCCAAGAAGGGTGTGAGCTCACAAAGAGAGAGCCCAAAAAAGAGAGTGAGAGAGAGAGAGAGAGAGAGAGAGAGAGAGAGAGAGAGAGAGAGAGAGAGAGAGAGGAAGCAGGCTGGTTTTATACCCCTGCAACTTAGACCTCCCAATATTATTAGAAGCAGGAAGGGTCAAATGCCCTTAGGTAATTTCTCCCAGCACCTCACCTCACCTAGCCTCTATTATATGCTAATGTTTTGAGCCAAGATCTGCCTGGAAATGCCTTTATAGGGTAGAGAAGGGGGTTTCTGAGATGGCATGTCTCTGTACCAAAGACTAATACTAATGCCAGTTAAATATTTCTCCAAGCCTTCACAAGAGTCTCGTCTACTTCACGGTAGTTTTGTATTTTAGTTGCCTTTAAGTTATCAGGGAGCCATGCTTGCTTGCTTGGAGGCAAACAGCATTTCTCTCTGGTCTAATTACTTAGAGATCCAACGTGGCCAGGCAAATATGCTGGTAAGACCTAGCTAGTCCCACAATGATTGTGGTAACATGAGAGAATATTTACACCAGCTAGTACAGAATACATGGTCAAATAAACTGCCACATTTCGACTGCCCCCTTATCTAGGAAGTGATTTGCAGGAGGCAATCCAGGGCAGATGCAGAGGCTCTTAGAGGAGTCCTGCAACACTGTATGCCATGAAATATGAGAACCTAGAAGAAATGGATAAATTCCTGAAGTCCTATACCCTCCCACAATTGAAACAAGAAGACCTCCAATACCTGAATAAGTCTATCACCATCGAGGAAATTGAAACAGTAATTAAAAGTCTGCCCAGACACAAAAGCCCAGGTCCAGATGGGTTTACTAGTGAATTCTACCAAACCTTTCAGGAGGACCTACTACTGCCTGTCCTGTTCAAGCTCCTCCATGAAATAGAAGAAACAGAAATACTCCCAAACAGCTTCTACGAGGCACATATCACCCTGATAACCAAAGCAGGGAGAGACAACACAAAAAAGGAAAATTACAGACCAATCTCCTTGATGAACACAGATGCTAATATCTTCAACAAAATGCTAGCAAACAGAATCCAAAGACTCATCAAAAAGATCATACATCATGACCAAGTAGGATTCATCCCGGGAATGCAAGGATGGTTCAACATTCGCAAATCAATCAACATAATACATCATATCAATAAGAGAAAAAATAAAGACCATATGATCCTATCAGTAGATGCAGAAAAAGCATTTGACAAGATCCAGCACCCATTGATGATTAAGACCCTCGAAAATGGGAATTGAAGGAAGCTTCCTCACGATAGTCAAAGCCATCTACCAAAAGCCCACAACGAGTATTATACTCAATGGGGAAAAATTGAAAGCCTTCTCCTTAAGATCAGGAACATGACATGGTTGCCTTTTCTCACCTCTTTTATTCAATATAGTACTATAAGTACTCGACATAGCAATCAGAGAAGAAAAGGACATTAAAGAGCATCTAGATAGGCAAGGAAGAAATCAAGCTATCATTATTTGTAGATGACATGATATTATAATTAGAGAACCCTAAACTCTTGACCCAAAAACTCTGAGAAACAATAGATATGTATAGTAGAGTGGCAGGGTACAAAATCAATACCCAAAAGTCAGTGGCTTTCCTATACACAAATAACGAAAGAGAAGAAAGGGATATTAAGAAATCGTTTCCATTCACAATTGTACCAAAGAAAATCAAATACCTAGGAATCAGCTTAACCAAGTGTGTAAAGGACCTATACAAAGAGAACTACAAGACACTGCTTCAAGAAATAAAAGAGGACACGACAAAATGGAAACACATTCCCTGCTCATGGATGGGGAGAATTAACATTGTCAAAATGGTAACACTCCCTAGAGCTTTGTACAGATTCAATGCGGTCCCTATAAGGATACCCATGACATTCTTCAAAGAAATTGACCAAACACTCCTGAAATTGTATGGGGTAATAAACCCCCACATATAGCCAAAAGCAATCCTTGGGAAAAAGAAGATGGGAGGCATTACCTTTCCCAACCTCAAACTATACTACAAAGCAATAGTAATTAAAACAGCCTGGTATTGGAATAAAAACAGACATGTGGACCTATGGAATAGAGTTGAATGTCCGGACCCCACCCTCAAAGACATGATCAGTTAATCTTTGATAAACTTGCAAAGAGTCCAAACTGGAGTAAGGAAAGCCTCTTCAACAAGTGGTGCTGGGAAAACTGGACAGCTACATGTAAAAAAATGAATTTGGACATGTGTCTAACATCTTGCACAAAAATCAGATCAAAGTGAATTAAAGAGCTCAATATCAGACCTGAATTCATAAAGTATGTTGAAGAAATTATAGAAAAAACCCTCCACAACATTGAAGCTAAAGACATATTCAAAGGCGAAACACCATTAACAAAGAAACTAGAAGAAAAGATGAAACTAAAGAGTTTCTGCAGATCGAAAGAAACAGTGACCAAGATGCAAAGACAGTCCACAGAATGGGAAAGAATATTCACCCAATACCCATCTGATAAGGGGTTAATATCCAGGATGTATCAGGCACTGGTACGGCTAATATAAGAAGAAAACAGCCAACCCCATTAGAAAATGGGTAGAAGAGATGAACAGAAACTTTGACAAGGAAGAAAGGCATATGAAAAAATGCACATCATCACTAATCATCAGAGAGATGCAAATCAAAACAACAATGAGTTTTCACCTCACACCACAGAGACTGGCCCATATCCAAAAGGGTAAAAGCAAGAAGTGCTGGCGTGGATGCGGGAAAAAGGGACTCTCATACATTGTTGGCGGGAATGTCGACTTGTAGAACCTTTCTGGAAAACAATATGGACATTCCTCCAAAGACTAGAAATTGAGCTCCCTTTTGACCCAGCCATACCACTCCTGGGAATATACCCTGGGTATCAAAAAACACACAGCGGAAATACAAGCTGTACTTTTATTTTCATAGCAGCACTATTCACAATAACCAGAACCTGGAAACAACCAGTATGCCCGAGAACTGATGACTGGATAAAGAAACTGTGGTACATCTACACAATGGAATACTATGCAGCTGTTAGGAAAAATGAAGTTATGAAATTTGCCTATAAATGGATGGAAATGGAAAGGATCATGTTGAGTGAAATTAGTCAGCAATAAAGAGAGAGATATAGAAAGACTGTATTTATTTGCATGACATAAATATATATATATATATATATATATATATATATATATACATATTATGACACCAAAATCCAATGTAAAACGTGGATCAGGAGGTCTTTCCCAAAGTGGAAATTATTGCAAACTTGTGGGAATCAGAGGTTAGGTAAGACAGAGAAGGGAACATGTGTGAATAAATGTTTAAAGGGCAAATACCAACTTAGAACTGAGCATTAAAAACAGGCAAAAAAAAAATGCACATGATGCCCTCTAAGTGTAGGTAGTGCAACCCACAATGTCTAAGAGAAGGAAAAGAGAGAGAGAGAGAGAGAGAGAGAGAGAGAGAGAGAGAGAGAGAGAAGGGATAAAGAACCTGCCATTTAGGCAGGCTATCGAGGGGAGGGAATTGGGGACATTGGTGGTGGGAAATGGGCAGCGGTGGAGGGCGGGTGCTGGAACACTATGTGACCGAAACCTCTAAATATGAACAACGTTGCAATTGTATATCTCAGAGTGATATAATAAAATATTTAATAAAAAAAAAACTAGACCCAGAGGCTGGGCTGCAGCCTCATCTGTTTAAGGTCATCATCCTCATCCAGAAGAGCAGTTTCTGGTTTTTTTTTTTGGGGGTCACACCCAGTGATGTTCGGGGGTTACTCCTGGCTTTTCTCCCAGAATTACTCCTGGTGGTGCTTGGGAACCATATGGGATGCCGGGGATCAAACCTGGCTTGGCCCCGTGCAAGGCAAAAGCCTTACCTGCTGGAATATCGCTCCAGCCCCCAGGAGAGCAGTTTTCTGAGCAACCTCTAGAAGTGTCATATTGTGCTGCAAAACAGGGTCCATAACCACCTTTGGTGGGGCTAGAGCAGGTATGGCAACAAACTCCAAATTTGGCTCTTGAATTAACTTTCTAGCAAGCCAGAAATGGGCTTTTACAGTAGTTAGTTAATTTTGGTAAAAATGTCATAGTACTTAAGTACTTAAGGCACCCAGGAGGGATGGCGGGTTCTAGCCCTGGCCCGCCACACCAGCAGAGCCTTGCAACAAGCCAGACAAACCCCCCACTCCATGAGGGCCTCCATTTTCCACATCCGGACTTCTCTCTCCTCAGAACTCCACCCAGCAGACCAGCCTATCACAGCCCGGCTCATCGAGTTCCACCCTGCAGCAGTCTTTTTTTAAATCCGGCTCAGGTATGCCGGTCCAGAGACTCACAGACATGGCGCCAGAGCTGCTACTGGCTCTCCCTGTGCCCAGACGCTCACGAGGTGCCCAGGAGGGATGGCGGGCTGTAGCCCTGGCCCACCACCCCAGCAGAGCCTTGCAATAAGCCAGACAACCCCCACTCCATGAGGGGCCTCCATTTCCACATCCGGACTTCTCTCTTGTCAGAACTCCACCCAGCAGACCAGCCTATCACAGCCCGGCTCGCGCGGCCGCTAGGGCTGCCTGGTTCATCAATAAATGCTGACTTAGGGATGACTACAAGATTATGCTACCTGCACGGCAGAGCCTGGCAAACTACCCATGTTGTATTTGATATGCCAAATACCAGTAACAATTATAGACCTCATTCTGGAATGGATTGAGGCTCTTTATGTTCCTGGAGCAAGCAAATGCCCTTGGACTCTACTAGCATGAGACAGGACATATGGAGATGTTACTGGGGCCCACTCGACCAAATCGATGATGAACGGGAAGACAGTGATACTTAAGATTACTCGTTTGGGGGAAGAAAGTAGATTTTGCCTTAACTTTCCTGTTCTTGTTACCTCACATCACAATCAGGGTATATTCACACATTCAAATGAGATTGCCATATCTGTTAAGCACATTCATATAAGCAACTATTTTTTAATTTTTTTTTGTATTATACCACTGTGAGATAGATCACTATCACTATCACTATCTTCCCATTCATCTTCAATTTGCTCGAGCGGGCTCCAGTAACATCTCTATATGTCCTGTCTCATGCTAGTAGAGCCAAAGGGCATATGCTCGCTCCAGAAACATAAAGAGCCTCAATCCATTATATTAGGTCATGGGAATGACCTAACATAATTGTTACCGGTATTTGGCATATCAAATACGACATGGGCAGCTTGCCAGGCTTGCCTTGCAGGTGGCATACTCTTGTAGTCACGCTAAATACAGCATTTATTGATGAATCGTGCAAGCTGGGCTGTGATAGACTCGTCTGCTGGATGGAGTTCTGACGAGAGGGAGGTCCGGATGTGGAAAGTGGCAGCCCTCATGGAGTGGGGGTGTGGTCTGGCTTGTTCGAGGCTCTGCTGGGGTGGCGGCCCAGTTAGAACCCGCCATCCCTCCCAGGCACCTTGTGAGTGGCTGGGCACAGGGAGAGCCAGTAGCAGCTCTGCCCCATATCCCACAAATAAATGCAGTCTTTCTATACCTGTCCTTTTCTTTCTGGCTAATTTCACTCAGTATGATCCATGTTGAGGTCGAGAACTCAATATGATGAAAGACCTAAAACCTGAGCTGCGCGGGAGGAAGAGAGCGGCATGTAACGCCTTCAAGAGCATCGAAGAAATATCTAAAAGGACAAAGAACCTCTGGCTCCTGGCACATCTCTTCAACCTCACCATTCTCCCTGCATTAACATAAGCCTCAGAGACCTGGGCCCTAAGAAAGCAGGTGAGAATGCTATTCGGGTCTCCCAAAGAGGAATCGAAAGAGCTATGCTTGGAATATCATGCTTCACTCAAGTGAGAGAAGGAATCCAGAGCTCTTACCTCCATCGATGATCCAGAGACAGGGACACTGTTTCGTTTGCCAAGGCATCGAAAATCAGATGGGCTCCGGACATGTAATGCGATTTGGAGATGACCACTGGACTAGAGCTGTTACAGACTGGATCCCATGGGACGTCAAAAGATTGCTTGGCCGCCCACCTACAAGATGGTTAGACTTCTTTGTCAAGACCCTGAATGAACAGTTTGAGGCTCTTCGTATTCCTGAAGCAAGCAGATGCCATTGGGCTACACTGGCACGTGATAGAGTCAAATGGAAACATTACTGGCGCCTACTGAGCAAAATCGATGAATAACAGGATGTCAAGTGATCAAGTGATGATCCTGTCCATGTCCATATTTATAGGCTAATTTCATAACTTTGCTTTCCTAACAGCTGTGTAGTATTCAATTGTGTAGATGTACCACAGTTTCTTTTTCCAGTCATCAGTTCTCAGACTCTCTGGTTGTTTCCAGATTCTGGCTATTGTGAATAGTGTTGCTATGAAAATAAAAGTGCAGATGGTGTTTCTGCTATACGCTTTTGGCTTCCCAGGGTATATGCAACTCTTGATGCCACATCAAACATTACAATGGCACAATGGACTAAGTGTAGTAGCTGTTCTGCTGGGTCCCAAACTTCTCCTGATACGTGTGGTGGCACGAGGACCAAAAGATCTTTGGAAGCCACACTCTGCACTGTCCTCCAGTGACAGCCAAAGACAATCTCACTGCTTTTCATTTCTAGCAAAGAGAAGGAATTCATTGCCTGCATTAATTCCACAAGGCCTGCTTGTTGGATTTGGAGATGAATGCAGACAAGGAGTTCCTTCTCTTTGCTAAAAAGTAGAAAATCAGTGAGATTGCTGCCCTCTGGACATGGCCTTGGTTATGTTGCCATGTGGCCCTGTAGCCCCTGTAACCCTATGGCCTTGGTGATAGCTCTAGAGCCCAGGCACCAAGCCTGTGGCCCTGTGCTGGCCCTTGGGCCTAGGGATTTGGAGCAGCCTCTCCCTCTAGTACTGACCCTATGACCTAGGCGCCAATAGCTGCTACTCTCTCATTCTGGATGCTCTAAATGCTCTTCTAGGCCTCTATTTATAGCCTCAGGTCAGGTTCAGAATCCTGGCCTTGTAACTACCTTAACTGTGACCTTACAGGGGTTTATCTTATATTAACCCATGAGCATTTCCAGGAGTGATCTCTAAGCACAGAGACAAGAAATAAATCTAAGTGCCACTCCAAACCAAAAGACAAACAAACAAACAAAATAAACCAATGACCAAGCCAGAAGGAACCAATGCAACTAAGCATAAAAGCACTTGCTTTGCATATGTGAGGCCCTGGGGTCTCACTCATAAACACACACATATACTCACCAACACACACATATATCTCTTCTGGAAAAATTCTCTAGGACACACATAATGTTTTACCAGCTACCGAGAGTCTCTCAGCCTGCTCCTTTATCTACCATTCAGGGGGTCAGTCATCACTCCTGAACACACCGGGGGACCCCACCAAGTTCCATCATCTATTGTAGAGATAGATAGGTACACAGAGAAACAGACAGAAACAGAAGATCTGGATGAAGAGAAAGGAGAAAGATAAAGAGGCCCTGAAGAGAGAAGCTTTGAGAAAAAAGAACCTTGAAGAGAGGTCTTGTAAAGAGAGGTACTGGGAGAGGACCTGAATAGAGAGGCCCTAAAGAGAGGAGCCTGCTGGACAACCTGCCTGGAGAAAGAGAGAGAGAGGTCCTTGCAGTTCCTGCAGCGAGGTAGTGTGAGGAATGAGAGTAGACATTGCAAGGGAGAGCTTCAAGAGCCCACGGTCTTGTTCTTTGATCTGTCAATGGGTCAGGGAAATGGTTGTTGGCCCCGGACATAGGCCAGGGACGTTAATGGATTGTGAGTACTGTCAGGGACCCAGATATACCCCAGCATTTGCTGCCTTGATTATTATTTTTTTTTTTGCTTTTTTGGGTCACACCCGGCGACGTTCAGGGGTTACTCCTGGCTCTTCACTCAGGAATTACTCCTGGCAGTGCTCGGGGACCATATGGGGTGCCGGGATTGAACCCGGGGCCGGCATGGGCCGGCCGCGGCAAGGCAAACGCCCTACCCGCTGGGCTATCACCCCGGCCCCGTGCCTTGGTTATTTTCTAACCCAAGTACTGTTGGGTTATTAAGTCCTTGGTGTTCAGTTGGGCCTGGGACTCTGGTACCCCTTGGGGGTGTGCCACTCCCATTTTCTTCTTCAGCCCTGACAGGATAATGTGGTGCCAGGGATCAAACCAGGATCAGTTGCATGATAGGAAAGTGCCAAAATCTTTTAACTCTCTGCACCTGACCTTAGTACTTAATCACTAGACTTAATAAAGAAGCTCTGCCTTCACCACTAAGGGCATTGTCCTGAATAGAATATCAAACCAGAGGAAGGATAACAGTTCTCTTCTGAAACTTAAACATCTTCTGGCCTTTGTCTCAGAACCATTAGTAGTTTCCCATCTTCATTTCTCAGACACTGACTTCAGTTTGAGGAATAGGCAATTGACTTCCATGGTTCTCAGATCTTTGAATTCTCTCTTATACCTGTTTTTCTCGTTCACACAAGGCAAACCAACCTCCAGAACCTTATTAGACAACTCTTATAATTAACATTCCATCATTCTTTTTTGTTCAGTTCCTCTGGAGAATTCTGACTAATAAAGACAATATGCCCCTTTGGCCCCAAGTCTTAGGTAGAGGTCCTTTATATATAGTCAGTTCAAATCTTGCCTCATAATCTACTCTAGGATTAAGTACTTCCTTGCATGATTGGGTCTCACTTGCACATCAAAAGATAATTCCATGTTCATTCACTGTGATAGACTTGACCCAGATCTCTAATAAGGTGATTAAAGTAATCCAGGAGAATTGCTAAATCCACAGTATTGATAAATTTCCTGGACTCCATCTATTCAGTCTCATAATAATTGCTTTGTTAACTCTATTGAAACCAGACTGGTATCTTGAGAGTTTTAAGCTTAAACTAAAGAATTCAGGTTGAATTCAATGAATAAATATTGAGAATAGAATTTATTTTGTTTAAAGACTGCCAGGAACTAAAAACATAGTATTTTATTTTGTGCTTAACATTCTGTATGATTTAGCTTTAGGTAATTACATTTATCTTTGAATTTCCTCTTTTGTCATATTAGAACATACTGATTCTTAGTGATCATATCAGACTTATTCTCAATAGAAACAAACTTATTCTTATATCTTTCTTAAGTAAAAGACCCATTATAAACATGTGTTCAAATGGTTTTCTTTGATATATGCTTATGTATGTAATATATAACCATTGATATATAGTATAACATTGATAGTATTCCATTGTTCACTAGAGATAGTAGTCTCTCTTTAAACAAATATTTATTCATGCACTTTGTTCTTCTTACTCTGCTATTAAATGATTGTCTAAGACTTGGAAAGTATCTAAATGAGAACTCTGTAATGAGGATTATGAGGCTTAATGTTGTTCTCAGATGTTCAAATCATATTGACTTTTATTCAAAGTATTTAATGTGACTGCTCATGAGACTCATAGACATGGGGCAGAGCTGCTACTTGCTCTCCCTGTGCCCAGCCACTCATGAGAAGCCTGGGAGGGATGGCGAGTTCTAGCCCTGGCCCGCCACCCCAACAGAGCCTCACAACAAGCCAGACGACCCCCCCCCCCTCCCGACTCCATGGGGGCTGCCGTTTTCCACATCCGGACTTCTTTCTCATCACAACTCCACCCAGCAGACCAGACTATCACAGCCCGGATCATCAACACCCACCCTGCAGCAGTTTTTTTTCCAATCCAGCCCAGGTATGCTGATCCAGAGACTCACCGACATGGGGCAGAGCTGCTACTTGCTCTCCTTGTGCCCAGCTGCTCATGAGGTGCCCGGGAGGGATGGCGGGTTCTAGCCTTGGGCCGCCATCCCAGCAGAGCAGAGCCTCACAACAAGCCAGATGACTCCCCACTCCATGAGGGCCACTATTTTCCACATCTGGACTTCCCTCTCATCAGAACTCCACCCAGCAGACAGCCTATCACAGCCTGCATCATCAACACCCACCCTGCAGCAGTTTTTTTTTTTTTTCCATCCGGCCCAGGTATGCTGATCCAGAGACTCACAGACATGGGGGCAGAGCTGCTTCTTGCTCTCCCTTTGCCCAGTCGCTCACGAGGTGCCCGGAAGGGATGGCGGGTTCTATCCCTGGCTCACCACCCCAATAGAGCCTCACAACAAACCAGACAACACCCTCCCCTCCATGAAGGCCACTATTTTCCACATCCAGATTTCCCCCTCATCAGAACTCCACCCCGCAGACGAGCCTATGACAGCCTGGCTTGCACGGCCATAAGCGGCCTAGCGGTTTATCAATAAATGCTGTATTTAGAGATGATTACGTGGAGTATGCCACATGTACGGCAAGCCTTGCAATCTGCCCATGTCGTATTTGAAATGTCAAATACCAGTAACAATTATATTAGGTCATTCCTATGACCTAATATAATGGTTGGAGGCTCTTTATGTTCCTGGAGCAAGCAGATGCCCTTGGGCTCTACTAGCATGAGACAGGACATATGGAGATATTACTGGTGCCTGCTCAAGCAAATAGATGCTGAACGGGAAGATAGTGATAGTGATAGTGCTCATTTATAAGTATATAGTATAGAGCCTGGCACGCTACCTGTGTCTATCTTTGATATGCCAAAAACTAGTAACAATTATAGATCTCATTCCCATGACCTGAAGGGATGGTTCGAGGCTCTTTGCTGTCCTGGAGTAACAGATACCCTTGGGCTACACTAGCATGCTATAGGACATATGGAGATGTTACTGGTGCCCACTCAGCAAATCGATAACCAACTGGAAGACAAGTGATACAAGTGACAAGTTCATGTGTAAAAGAGACAAAGTATTATGCAGGGTGTCCACATATTTGTGCTCAGATATGTGAAGTGAATTCCAGATAACCTTCTTAGTGAAGTGATCAAGTGATGTGAAGTGAATTTCAGAGAACCTTCTTAGCATTTCTAAGAAAATTCAAAGATATCAAAATCAATATCTAATCAGTTACCATAAGTTACGTTCTTTTATTTCACTGAGTCATTACTTTATGCTAACTTTACTATCATAATTTTAAGTGAAAATTCATAAAATGTATGATAGCTTTAATATTTTACTTTTTACAATAACCTTCTATGCTATCTTTCTATTTCAGAATGAATTTTTATTTATAATTCACCCTTGGTGTTAATCAACAAACCCTATTTTGTGCATTTATTTGCAAAATACTTAGATCCTTCTACTAAAGAACTTGTGTACATAAGGATCAGAGGTATATTCAAATATCTTCAAATTCTGGGGAGAGGTCCAAATCAATATAAACTACAGAGAGTGTTATCTGATACTTGAGAGAATTTGTAATGGCATAGAGTCTCATGGCACAAACCAAATTTTGTGAGCTAGCCTAAGTAGGAAGTAAGTTAGCAATATCAAGTTTAATATGAGGTTGCAGTGGAACTTACTGACATTGAGCCCTTTCAGTGTCTTGTGTGCCTCTGTACAAGAAATCCAAACACTGAAAACCAGAATTTGGTAGTGTGAAGTCATAATTTGTCATAAATCTAATTAACGGTAGAACAACAGAGAGTGAAATATTCCTTATTTTCCTTTTCCACTTTACTCACTCTTTTTCTTTTTAATTTAATTTTTGGGGGTGCTATACCTGCTGCTGCTCTGAGGATCATACAGAGCTAGAGACAGTACCCAGAGCTGCCATATTAAAGAATCCCATATGGTCCCCCAAGCACTGCCAGGAGTAATTCCAAAGTGTAGAGCCAGGAGAAACCCTGAGCATTGCTGGGTGTGACCCAAAAAGCAAAAATGAAAAAAAATAAAGCCTCTCTTTTTAAACTATCTTCCCAGCCCTTTCTTTCCATTTTACGTTTTACACCTAAGAGCACATCAATTGTATGCATATCCAGCCCTGGCCTCAGGGGCGCTAATTCAAAAAAGATTGAGATGACATAAAGCAGCATCTTTGGTTTCTCAAAAGTGTACCAATTTGAATAGTACATTCCATTAGATATGGAATCCTGTTGCAAGCAATAGAGACACTAGCTGGGTGAAGGTTAGAAGAAAAGCTCATGAGATGGTAGATCAACAGGAAGCCAGATCGACATGACAGAGTCTCTGGGATCACTGTATATACTACACAGTATATTCACAGTATGGGTTTGAGTGATAGCACAGCTGGTAGGTTGTTTCTTGAATGCAGCTATCCTGGGTTGAATCCTCACCACCATATGGTTCCTGACCACCACATGGTTCCTAACCAGGAGTACAGAGCCAGAAGCAACCACACCTAAGCATAATTGGATATGCCCCCCCAAAACAAAAAACATAAAAAGAAAAAAATTTGCAGCTATAGAGAAGAGGACTTAAGTTCCATGTTAGTGTGTTAGAGTTTTTGATTCACTGAACTATGATTCTCATAATAAAATAATTTTTGTTTTTTCACTCTGTGGAACTGTTTGATTTGTATAGTTAGTAATGTAACCTTATATAGTCGATGCCACTCAATTACTCTTAGTGAGGTAAAGTTAGTGCAGTTTCATTAATGCCCATATTTAGCTCATATTTAGGAAGAACTTTCCACTCAGTCCTATGAAACATTTAGAGTTTTATAGTCTATATTATACTTGGCATTCTGCTTTTCCTGGCAGTTTTCTAAAATGATTAGTGAAATGGGCCTATTGATGAATTGTGGTCTTCTCTCTAAGGAAGATTTTTAAAACATGGATATATTGGAGCTGGAGAGATAGTATAGTGGGGAAGGTGCTTGTTCCTTGTCCTCCATAGATCCCCTAAATCCTTCCCGGTGTGATGCCCAAGTGTAAAGCCAGGAGAATGTCCTGAGTTCTGACAGATGTGACCCCAAAACAACAAAATGCAAAATATTGAAGGAAATTTGTGAGTAATAATAAAATTGTTCACTTAGTTTACCATGGATCAACTATCCTACAATTTTTTACTTAATTTTTTAATAAAAAAAATTTTATTTTTTATAAGAAACATTTTACAGATCATATTAACCACAAAAAGGGTTGGTAGAGAGTTCATCACTACATAACTCCTAGAGTGTGATCAATATTCTAATCCCACCTCTCTAATTCCATAGGAAGAAGAAACTTGATGGGCATAAGAGGGAACATACTATAGAATTAATGTTCTGAAGAACGAAGAGGGTTGCAATATGTGAACAAGAGAAAGGATCCTATTCTCTGACATCAGAACAGTGTATACTGTGGGTAACGGGAAGTAGGGCTTGTGTTTTTTTTTTTTGCTTGTTTGTTTTCTTTTTTACTTTTTGATTTTATACTACCTCAATGTAATATGAGGACTCGAATAGAAAGGGCCAGACCTAAGCATAGAAAAAATGGAGTTATAAAATATATGTGAAATAAGAACCTTATTCATATCTCACCACAACTAGCTAGAAGAAATCAACCAAAAAATGCATTTAATTTTAAGACCCTGATTACTTATCATGTTTCTTGGTGGACAGCCATCTGTGCCACAGTTACTGTCTTGAGTTAGTGATCCAGAAATATTTTTATTCCTTAAATTGAGCTCTTTTTTTCTGACTGAATTCCATGAGAATGGAGAACTGTTTCTTTGCTAAGAATCCTATTAAAGACTTATGGGAATTAAAACAAGGTTTTAAGGTGGCCATGGGGTAAATTGAAGCATTGCACATACCTCGTTAAAGGCAGATACCAAAACTGAGAATGAATGGACCTATAAAACCAATAGTCTGAGACCTCATCCCAGGAAGTTTATTTTCTTAGATAGAGATCTGCTTGTAAAAATGTTTTATGTACAGTGTAAGTGAATTAGTATAGAATCACAGAAACATGTGAAGTAAGTGTCTTGCCAATGCACTATATTTCTGACTCTTACATAGGTTATCTTGAAATGATGCATTAAGTAAAATTTTATTGTGTGACTGTTAAAAATGTAGATATACTTCTCTTGCCATTAAAAGGTGTACAATGCAGTGTTGAGTGAAAGAAAGG
Source organism: Cryptotis parvus (assembly GCA_021461705.1). Classification (NCBI taxonomy): domain Eukaryota; kingdom Metazoa; phylum Chordata; class Mammalia; order Eulipotyphla; family Soricidae; genus Cryptotis; species Cryptotis parvus. The sequence goes on from JAJIBD010031470.1 coordinate 21,064, forward strand.
GCTAGGAGTGGTAGGGCAAAGGACTCAGTCTGAGTTTCTTCTCTGGCACTACTTACTCTCCAAGCACTGATGTGAGAAACTAAGTTGGGAACAAATCCCTGAAAGCTTCCAGGTGTGAAGCTGTTTGTTCTTTTCCCGAAACAAACAGAAAAAGTTTCAAAATATCATTAAAGATTAAATAATATCAGGATATTTTTAAATACTACCATTTTATATAAACTTGTTTTTAAGAAATCTGGAAGGGCTAGTGTCAGAAAATTAACAATTTTTGTTAGCTTGGTGAGATTCAATTCTCTTTGAATTTTATTAATCAATAAATATTTTTTACTCCCTTAACAAAAAGCATAGTGGGAAGGGAACAGATACACTAGAAATAGTTTCCCTTTCATATGGCCATTCATCTATTAGTATTTTAAACTGTGCAGGGATCTGTGTGTGGGTGCCCTTTTCACTTCTCATTATCCTGTTTATTCAGTTTAGTGTGATGGTTATACTCATTACAGTTAGGTGAGACAGCTACTTATTATCCTGCAACTATACACAGCTCACCTAATTTGCTTTAGTTTCCTTACCTGCTAATGAGATACTAGTAGTAATTATTTCAAAGGTACTATTTGAAAATTTAATTAATGTGAAGGCTTAGAAGACTGACCTAAATAGAGTATCAATTTTTAGTTTTTATTCTTATGTATTTAATCTCAACATCATGTTCATCAATATGCTAGAGCGTGGAGATAATAAAGATAAAGTGTGGAATAAATGTTCGCAGAGGAAGAGGCAGACAAATTAATAGATGATTACCATAAATACCTGATATCCATAGAAAAGTATAGTTGTATTTTTAGAGATCATGTAATCCAACATGGAAGAATTATTTGAAGAAGGGTTATCATAGAAAAATAGAAATCGTTTTGTAGAGAATTTTATTTTTTATTGATCAGGATCCAAAGCAAGAAGAAATTAATATGGTTTTCTTTTCTATCACAATATAATCGGTATGAGCCCAAATTTTTAATTCTACTTTATTCATTCTACTTCCTCCATCCACTCCTTCTAGTCTATGTGATAAAGATGTTAATTTATCCTTGTTCTCTAGAAATTATGTATAAATTGCAACAGTTTTGATAAAGAATATTCAAAGCTAATTTGTAAAATCTTCTCTGTAAGTAGAATGATTAATCTTGGAATAAATAACTTTTTGGGTCTTAAAAAGAAAAAAGGCAAATCTTGCAAAGACAGTTAATCTAAAGTCCCAGATTTTGTATTTTATTGGTCAGCTATTAGACTTTCTTGTAAAGATTATTTAAAAAAATTCAGATCAAATTATTTGAATGAAAAGGAGATAGAGAAGGCATAGTTAATTTTTGTGTGCACTGTGATAGCTTTTAATGGTTTAATTAAGATGCAGATTAAATGGTAGATATGAAAACTTACTATTCTGGATTTTAACCAGAATTTAAGATTTTGTTTTCATTTTGAGCAAACAAGAAAGTACAACTTGATAAAGAGCTGTGTTGCCATATTGGTAAATTACTTGAAACATATATTTTTTGAAATGTTGGTGATTTTCAAAAAATATTTTATACTAAATATACTTTGGAGTCTTAGAGTGTTAGATCATATACATAGGCCTAAACAGTTCCTAATTTTCATTATTTTCAAATTTTTTATTGTCAAATTCATAAAAAACTATCAAATTTACATAGTAAAATTTACACATAATTCATATATAAAATTTATTCATAATTCTATCATATTTGAAAATTTAGATGTAGTTAGTTATATCCTTTCTATTCATATTCTTATGTAACTACTACCTTATCTATCTATAGAACTTTATATGTCCTACAAAGCTAAAATAGTCATACCTATTAAATAGTAATTCCCATTCTATTTTCTAGTTAGCCTCTTAACTTTTAAAAAGATTTGGTTCTAAATATATTTTTAATTGAACTATATGAAAATAACACAGCAAGTTGTGAGTTAATTCTCAATCTAGTCCCTCAAAATCTATTTACAGACTAGCTTTAAAGACCATTAAACTTATAAAATGTATGAATTTGTAATTAGCAACTATAATTTTCAGGCTAAAATTTGTGTTTAAAGAAAAATAGTCAAATAAATATGCCACTTTACTGAATATAAGATGATCCATAGCAAAATATGAAAATAGGCAAAGTTCATGTTTGGCATCTCCCCTACGTTTTATTACATCTATTTTATATTATTTTTCTTTTCTCTGTAATACCTAAACTTTTGATACATGCTGATATCCTAATCTTGATTGTTGTGACCGGCACAGGTCTACATTATTCCATAACAGTTCTATTGTATTTTTGAACATTTTTGTTCGGGATTTTTAAAAATGAAGAGAGCTATACATAAAGACTTTTCATACTTTAAAAGTGTTCAAGGATATCTGAAAACCACTTACAAGTTATTTTTTTTATCTTTAAGACTCATGAGAATTCACACTGCATTTTCAGGGAAAAAAAAGTGTAGCATATTCCATTGCAGAAGGCAAATCATTACATGAACATTTACAAGTGTTAGTGATGATACATCACAGTCTGGACTCATTTTCTGCCTTTTCTTAATTTTTTAATTATTTTGCTTTCTGGGTCACAGATGGAGATGCTCAGGGGTTACTCTTTGCTATAAATTATTCCTGGAGTGCTCAGGGGACCATATGCCATGCTGGGGATTGAACCTGGGTCAGGGTGTGCCGATCGGTCCCATTTTATGCCATTTGGCTTTTTGAATCACACCCTGCAATGCTCAGGAGTTACTCCTGGCTCTGCTACTCCTGGCGGTGCTTGGGGACCATATGGGATACTGAGGATACAACACAGGTTGACTATGTGCAAGGCAAACGCCCTACCCACTGTGCTATCACTCCAGCCCCAATTTTCTGCCATTTTGAAGTCAACTTATAGCTTGTTCTGTAACTTAGAAATCAATAATTTTATTTAATATTTGAACTATGTCTGTAAAATATTAAAGTGTAGTGTTATCATATTAGCAGCATTGGGAAGTTTAGGAAGACGGGTCAGGAAAGTAGTAACTATACTAGAGGGCTGCAGTTGTTTTGCGTGGCACGTTTTGACCTTACTGAGGAAGTTCTGGTGGAGAGTTAGTAAGACATGGATACTTAAGTTTTATCAGTCACACAAGGCAGGTGTTGAGCTACTCCTGAGATCTATGATCTGCACAGCATGGAAATTTGTGCCTACAATACAAGTTTTCTAGGAATCAAGATTCTCAGGCTGTCAGGAATTTTTCCTAGTAGGTGAAATTAAAGTCACCTTAACTTCTTCAGTTTAGGTTTTCCAAGTGTGTTGCCCACTCTTGCAGAAGAGAATATCAGAATAAAAAGCATAGTTGATAAAGCTGTTTTATTCAAAGAGGAGAGAGTAAAGGAAAGATGTTCAAGTGGATCATCAGGCATTTCCAGGGAGCGATGAGAGTCCTGTAAAGGAATTTTATTGAACAAAGAAGTTGCATGAAGTTCTTCCTGTGGAATGTAAAGAGTTATCTGTGGAATGTAGGAAAGTTGTCTGTGGAATGTAGAGACAAAACAGGCAAATGGACAGCAAGGAACAAATTCAAACCCTCCAGCATGAACAACAGAACTAATTAAAAATCAGTGTGGCAAGGTGTGGGGAAATGAAGATAAACCCTTGCCACTTGCTTTGGCAAAGTTGGTTTTACAGATTTTTCAAACTGACCAGGGTTGTGTCTTTCTATGTAGATAAAATTCATTGCTAGGAATTGTGAAGAAGAAAAGACTTTTAGCTTTTGATGATCTTCTTTCATATTCTTAGAGCCTTCAGTTTCTGCTAAAGTTTCTCCTCTCCTGAAGGCAGCTAGCAATCTCAGGGTTAGTGCTGGAGACATTTATGATCTTATTGGTTCTTACTGTTTGCATCTCCACCTGGAATCAACTTCACAGTTTCGTTTGCAAGAGAGAATGAATAACTCCCTTTTTAAGAACGTATATTGGTTTTACTACTTCCTGAAACTCACTGTGAAAGACCCGCATTGGCTTCCTGCCTCAGAAAGTACTATGCTTCATAAATTTCCATTAAAGAAAATCTCAGTTCAGTTTACTACATATGCTTTCTCAATTGTTTATGTTTTGTCTATTTTGTCTTCCATACTTTATATTTTTTGTGACACTGAACTGATGGGGAGAAAGAGCTTAAGTTATAAACTTGGGATAAGTGGCATTGTAAATCTCTAAGCAGTAGGCTAACCCTTCAATGGTTTGTATGTAAAGACCTACAATTAATGTTTCCATTATAGGCGACCTATGTGAAGAGAGTTAAGAGTCATCAGACTGTACCTGAATAACCATTGGTTTACCCACATAATTTCTTGGGATCATTGGAACTCATGCTGGAGTGAGGAAAATAACTCATGCTCTTTGTAGAAAAGAAAAATCGTATTTTCCAGGAATATTGTCTTCTTTTCCAGAAAAAAATTCAGGAACAGAAGATTAGTGAAATAAGCAAGTTTTATTTAGAGATTATGAAGGGGAGAAAGAAAGAAATTCAAGAGAGAACTCAAGGCTTATCTGTCAGAGGGGAGAGAGTGGAGTACACATCTTAGGCTGAGATGCAAGTTAGGGATCTTCTCCCACAAGCCAGAATTGTGGAACATCCTGCTTGCCTCTGGAAAGTTTTTTTTTTTATAGGTTTTCCGCAAAACTGTATTTACCATGTGGGCTTCTAGGATGTTGACAAGGGAAAGAGCTTTGAACTTTTGATGCCATCTCCATATTTTTATACTCCCTCAAAATTGTTTCTATTGGAGCATCTCTTCAACCACAGAGATAATGTGTTCTCTGCGGTAGTGTTAGCACTAATTGTTAGCAGGCCTTGGTTCTTGTAGAAATAGGTAGAGACTTCATGCTCTTGACTCCTTGAGGGTTAGTAGCAGAATTATATCTTCTTTAAAAATCTTGGTTTTATTACTTCCCCAAAACCCACATATTCTATCTGCCTATTTCAGTTCTTTTAATTTTGGGGGAGGGGAGGACATATCTGGTGGTTCTCTGAGTTTACTTCCGGCAGTGCCTCAGGGATAATATCCAGTGCCGGGGTCAGCCAGGACTTACCCACCCCACCCTCTATACCATCTTTCTGCTCCTTTGACAGTTCTTGTCTTATGGGTAACCAAAACTGCATTATATACTATTTTATATACTATATACTTGATCACTTGATCACTTGAATCCCGTTATTCATCGATTTGCTCGAGCGGGCGCCAGAAACATTTCCATTGGACCCTATCACGTGCCAATGTAGCCCAATGGCATCTGGTTGATTCAGGAATATGAAGAGCCTCAAACCATTCCTTCAGGGTCTTTTCAAGGAAGTCTGACCATCTTGTATGTGGACGGCCACGAGGTCTTTTGATATCCCGTGGGATCCAATCAGTAATGGCTCTAGTCCAGCGGTTGTCTCCAAATCGCATTACATGTCCAGCCCATCTGATTTTCGATGTCTTGGCAAACGAGACAGCATCCCTGATTCTGGAATAGCGACGGAGGTCAGAACTCCGGATTCCTTCTCTCACTTGAGTGAGGTGTGATATTCCAAGCATAGCTCTTTCGATGCCTCTCTGGGAGACCCGAATAGCATTCTCATCCTGCTTTCTTAGGGCCCAGGTCTCTGAGGCGTATGTTAATGCACAGAGAACGGTGGAGTCAAAGAGATGTGCCCGAGCCTCAGGTTCTTTGTCCTATTAGCTATTTCTTCGATGCCTTTGAAGGCATTCCATGCCGCTCTCTCTTCCTCCTGCGCAGCTCAGGTTTTAGGTCATTCATCATGTTGATTTCTCGACCTAGGTACACATAACTGCTGCATTCAGAGATGTTTGTTCCATGGAGAGTGAATGGGGCCTCTGGAACTAGTTCATTCTTCATGAACATAGTTTTCTTTAGATTCAGCTGTAGACCTATCTTACCACATTTTAGGTCAAAGTCAGCCAGCATTTGTGCCGCTTGGCTAATGTTTGGTGTTATTAGAACGATGTCATCAGCGAAGCAGAGATGGTGTAGTTGCCCACCATCTATCTTCACTCCCATTCCTTCCCATTCTAATTGTTGCATGATGTTCTCGAGGGTGGCGCTGAAGAGTTTTGGTGAAATGGTATCACCCTGTCGAACCCCCTCTTTTCACATTAATGATCACTTCTTTGTAGAATGGTGAGATCCTGGTGCTGAATCCGTAATACAGCTCACGAAGGATCTTGATGTATTGGGTTTGAACACCCTGTTTGGCTAGGGCTTCGATGACTGCTTCAGTCTCCACAGAATCAAAGGCTTTCTGTAAATCAATGAACGTGAGACAGAGCGGCATCTTGTACTCCCTACAAACCTCAATGAGCTTGGTTACCGTGTGGATATTTGTTTAATATAATAGTATATTAAATATATGGATATACATATATAGTATATAGTATTTATCCACATACTATATACTATATATGTATATCCATATATTTAATATACTATTAAGAAATGAAGGGAAATGTTTTGTAGAACAAAAGTCACCCAAATGATACTAGTTTTTTATATTAAGCTACTAACTTAACATAATTTAAGAAAAATTTAAGTATTCTAGGATTTGCCCTTGTTAATTTGATTATACACTCTTAAACCCAAGAAACTTATTTGTAGAAAACTTAGAATCATTTACTTTGGTAATTCAAATTATTATATGTAGGAAACGTTTATATAATGAGACTTGTTCCTTGCAACTCTAGAAGCATGTAAGATTTTTTAGTGAATGCAGAAAAGAAAATGTGTCCCTTGATGTTTCATTGTTTGTGATTTGTGCAACACTTCAATTTCTTCACAGTATTTGTGGTAATAGTGGTTATAATAGACTCTTAGGAAAAGGAAAGATTTTCTGATCCAATCATTCTGTTCAAATCAGTTTAGCTTGGCTTGCCTGTGTTGAACTAATCTCAATGGCAGAACCATTACTTACCTCTGACTAGAGCTTGAAGGTCATCCTTTGCTTGAAGGTGATCCCTTAGCTAAACCTTACCATTTCTTTTAAGTTACTTCAGCAAACATCTTTGCTCTAGAAAGATATCATGTAACTATTTTTACAGCATACTTTGTTGGATAATTACAATAACCTCATGTATTTGTGGCAACAAACCTGTTCCATTTATTATGGCACACTATTTTAGTAATACTTCAGTTCTTAAAGGTTGTTTCTATACTATTATGCAGAGGTTCACAGTTTATTTTCATACTTGGAAAATAGTATGCATTAAAGCTTAGGCATTTGAAAGGTGTATATTTTAGTAATAGTCACTATTTTCTTATTTTATTTTAATCATTGATGTTACTTCGCTTAAAACTATGACACCATCACATTAGTAATTCTTACAGGTATAATGCCAAGTAAGGTTACCCTTTTCAGCTTCAAAACATTGCCATAAGATAAAGCTAAATCGGGGTTAAAGAAATAATATAAAAGTAAATCAGAACAGACATTTATAGGAAGGAAATAATATTTTTATTGAATGGCCTATAGCAGCAGTAATGTTCAGAAATGAGAAAATGCCATCCTAAGGAAAATAGACAAATAATAGGAAGCTTAGTTTGAAGGACCAAATACTTGTAATTCATAAATTTTCTTGATGTTGTAAACTTTTTTATGTCAAAAGAGAAGCTATTCTTTCTTTATATACTAAGCCTATTATCTGCAAAGAAAAACGAATTCTGCAATAAAGTTGATCAACTTAAACAGCTGATTTTAATTATTTTATATCTCTTTAACTTCTGTATACTTTGCTTCTATAAATATGTTTTATATGATTATATATAGTATTATATTTTATTTATGTTAATGGTAAATATGGAAACCTTTTGTCTTAGATTATGACAGTATCAACCCAGACCTAGTAATCAATTTTTATGCAGAAATTTCAATTGTGCTAATAATAATAGTCAGTGTATTTTCTTCTAGGGCAAATGAGTTAATTTAAAGATAAATATTAAGATAATATTCTGTTGCTTCTATATACTCTTTCAGTTCTAGAATATAAGTTTGATAGTAGCACACACATTTATATTGAGATATTCTATACAAATTCTGGAATATTTTGGCAAAGAATATGACTCTTGGCCAAACACAACATTTATTCTTGCATATGACTCTTCTTGATTGCATTAATATTATATAAATTATTATTTTTTAGATATTGGTTTGTACCATTCAATAATTGGAACTTTTTGTTTACTTTATCATAAGAAATACCCAGTAATTATCAGTAATGTTCTATTAATTAGCTAATATTCTGTCTTAATATTGTAACTTCATTTAGATGATAATATTAATTTGTGTTTTCCTATTGCCCCTTAGTGATAAGATATGTATTTTAGCATTTTTTGTTTAAGCAATATTTTCCAATTTGATTCATATTTATATGTGCTATGCTTTATGTATTTAAAAGACATAAAGCACATGCAAGACTTAGTAAAGGAAACACTATCATCAAATTTGTGGAAGAGTGCTGAATAGACAATTTCTCAAAGAAGACAAATAGATGAGCAGCAGGTATACAAAAAAAGTGCTTTTCACTTATTACCAGGGAAATACAAATGAAAACAACAATAACATAAATTCACACAACTTGGCACATATCAAAAATAGTAGAAACAACCTGTGTTGACAGTGATGAGAGCACAAAGAACCCTTCATCTAGTGTAGGTGGGATTCTCATGTGACTCAACCTCTATGGAAAACATATGGATATTTCATATGACATTTCAAAACATATGGATATTTCTCAAAAAATTAAAAACTGAATTTCCATATGATCCAGAAATTCTGCTTCTTGGAAATGAGCTCATGGGCCCCAAAACACTATCTTAAAAATACATTTACACTCCTATGTTTATTGCAGTGTTAATTGCAATAGCCAAAATATAAAATTAACCCCAAAGCCGAAGAACGTAGGAATGAAAAAAAGAAACCATGATATAATATATATATATCATGATATAATAAACTATGCTCTATATTGTATAACGAAATTTTACACAGAAGAAAGCAAGATGAAATATGAAGATGAAAGATGACATCATTTTCATAAGAAAAGATGAAATCATGCCAGGAGAAGAGGACAGTTTTTATTTCACAGTAAAGGAATAACGAATGATGAATAATCATAGACCCTGAGAGTCAGCCTAGAGAACTGAGTCTGCCGAGATGATAAAGTGCGGTATGTGTGAGGGACGTTGATGAGGGACCCTGGCATTCTGGTGGTGGGCATGGTGTTTAACTTTGTGTGCTGTGACTTTATTATTATCATTGTTATAATTAATGATGCCTAACTCTTTAAAAACACTTTATTCTACAAAAACTTTTTGGCATATGCATGGATTGCAAAGGCTCCACAAGGAGGGCAGAAGATCCCAGATGAATTTAACAGACTTGGTTAATGAAGATAGCATGTCTCTTTTAGATCCCCAGTTCTTTCTGTAATAGGGGTACAATGAGACACCATACAAATGTCCAGTTGCTTTTACCAGTGAAAACTCTGACCTTTCCTATATCAAATTTATTAGCTATGCTTGACATACATGGTAACACTTCCCAGAAAACTAACAGGCTTCTTAAAAGTCTTCATCACTGATTTGTGATTCCTGTTTTACTGAGTAATATTTTACAAACCTCCAAACCCCAGATAGCTTGGGTACAACTATTCCAACTGACCAACTATAGCAACAAAGGCAGAGAAAATGATGATTTATTGCTAAAGCATATTGACTGTTTGAAATACTGTCTATTGAGTTAAAGAAAGCAAAAAACACATCTTGAATTTGACTATTTTGTAGGTAAAAGAAAACCTTTACAGAATTTTCTAAGAAAGATGCATACTGTGGTACAAATCTTTCCATTTCCTTCTTGTTTGTTTGCCTGTTTTTGTTTCTTAATCCTTAGTTTGTAATGTTCAGGGTTTATTCCCAGCTCTGTGCTTAGAAATCACTCTTGGTGGGGCTGGGGGACCTTAATGGGACACTGGGAATAGAATGTGGGTTGGCACAGAGACTGGCACATATCCAGAAGAGCAAGAACAACAAGGGCTGGCGTGGATGCGGAGAAAAGGGACTTTCATCCATTGCTGGTGGGAATGTCGACTGGTACAGCCTTTTTTGAAAACAATATGGACATTCCTCCAAAGACTAGAAATTTAACTCCCATTTGACCCAGTCATACCACTCCTGGGAATATACCCTGGAAAGTCAAAAACACACAGCGGAGCGCCATCCCCACTTTTATGTTGATAGCAGCAACATTCACAATAGACAGAATCTGGAAACAACCAGAGTGCCCAAGAATTAATGACTTGATAAAGAACCTTTGGTAATCTACACAATGGAATACTATGCAACTGTTAGGAAAAGTGAAGTTCACGAAATTTGCCTATAAATGGTGGACATTGAGAGGATTTCACATTGAGTGAAATTAGCCAGAAGGAAAGAGACAGATATAGAATGACTGCATTTATTTGCAAGACACAAATGTATAGATACATATATATATATATATATATATATATACACATATATATATACATATTGTGATACCAATATCCAAGGTCAGACAAAACGTGGATCAAGAGGTCTTTTCAAAAGTGGAATCTACCACAAGCATCAGGGAGTTAGAGGTTGGGTGGGAGAGAGAAGGGAACAGTGTGCTAACAATTGTTGTCAGCTATATCAACCTAGAACTTGTATCTATTCAGCCTAGAATAGAATACAGGCAAAAAGATACACATGATAACCTTTAAACATATGTATCTCAACCCATAGTGTGTAAGAGAAGGAAGAGAGAGAAAGAGAGAGAGAGAGAAAGAGAATGAGATAAAGAACCTGCCATAGAGGCAGGCTAGGGGAGGGGAGGGAATCGGGGACACTAGTGGTCGGAAATGGACACTGGTGGAGGGATGGGTGCTGAAACAATGTATGACCAAAACTCGGACATGAACATCTTTGTAATTGTATATCTCACAGTGGTATAATAAAATATTAAAAAAATAAAATCATTAGGAAAAAGAAAGGAATGTGAGTTGGTCCTCTGGAAGAAAAATGCCCTGCCTGCTCTACCCACTCTGGCCCCAATCTTTCTATTCTTTTTTATTACCTTCAAAATCTTATTTGATTTTTTGGGTGGGTTATACCTGGCGATTCTCAGGAGTTAGTCCTGCTGGTGCTTAGGGAACCATATGAGATACCAGGGATTAAGCCCAAGATTGGCTGCATGCAAGGCAAATGCCCTCCCTGCTGACTATGGCTCCAGCCCCAAATTTTATTTTATCAAAGCTCCAACAATTACATAATAATCTATAGTTGGGCTTTTTGTCATTCAATGTATCATCACCAATCCCACCACCAGTTTCAACGTCTCTCTCCACCAGTGTTCCCACATACCGTCTCATACACACCACCTGCTCCCCATTCCCAGCCTACCATCTTGACGGGCACCATTAAAATTTGATTTTAATGTTCATGTCTCACAATTTCAGTATTAATGACTCAATGGGTTTGGATTTTAAGCTCTATAATTCCTTATTACTACTAATCTGTGTTGGGTGGGAGGTGGTGGAAAAAAACTCTTATCTACTGATGCCGGTGGGAAGGTTAATGTTGTCTGGATCAACCTCTGTGGAAAACATTATGGGGAGCTCTCAGTAAACTTAAAATTGAGCTATCCTATGATCCAGCAATTCTTTTGGAATCTACACCCCAGAAAGAAAAACCTTTGTTCAGTAGAACATATCACTACTCATTGTAGTGCTTGGTACAATAGCTAAGACTTGAGATCAACTCAGATTGTCCAAAAACAGATCAGTACATCATGATTCTGTAGTGTATACACACAAAGGAATACTACTTAGCTGTAAGGAGTAATAAGATCATGAAATTTGCTGCAAACTTGATGTAACTGGAAGATAATATTTTCAATTGTTTTTTAAAATTTTTTTAAATGAGTCACCATGAGATACACAGTAACAAAGTTGTTCATGATTGAGTTTCAGTTATAGGATACTTCAACACCATCCCTTTACTGGTGTAGATTTCCCACCACCAATGTCCCCAGTTTCCCTCCTGCCATTACACCCATTACCAACACCTACCCCAGCCTGCTTCTGTGGAAGCACTCTTCCTCTCTCTCTGTCTCCATGTCTCTTTCTCTCTCTATCTTGCTCACTGGGTCTCTTTCTCTCTGTTTTTTGGGTACATTATTGTCTATAATACAGATACTGCAAGGTTATCATGCGTATATCTTTCCCTACATTCAGCACTCAGTTCTTGTCCAAAGTGATCATTCCCAACCATCAATGTCATAGAGGTCCCTCCGTTTTCTATCCAAACTTCCCCCCTTTACTTGTGGCAAGTTTCCAACAGTGGACCATTCTTTCTAGTCCTTGTTTCTTTTCATTCTTAATGCAACTTTTTTCTCCATTTTTCTCTCTTGTTCTCTTCATTTCCTCTAGACAATGATTTTATGAAATAATGTGAATTTTATAGACTTGGTCCAAATAAATTCAAAGTAGCCAAGAATTATTATTCCTGGATAAGTGGAATAATAATTCCAGGAATAATAATTCCTGGAATTATTATCCTGGAATAATAATTTGAGGAATTATTATTCCGAATAACATGATAAATTCCATATAAATTCATGATAAATTCTATATGATAGTGATTGATCTTCCATTATTTTGTAACTATAGAGGAATATTTCCCCATTCTCCCCTTTATCTTACCACTGACCAGATATATTGAATTTCATGTTAAATATTTAAAAAAGGAAATCGATTAATGCAAGTAATTATAGAAATTAAAAAAAACTCAATTAAGCAAAAGTTAATCTCTTGTTTAAGAACCCTAAGGGCAAATCAATGACTCACATTGAGAATTTATAGAATATCCAGTAAGGGAAAGTTTACCAGTATATTGCATGTGCTTAAAGAAATAGTTATGAGAAAATTATTTTAACTTAATATCAACAGAGAGATCTTCTAGATATGGTGGGTACTTCTTGATTGTATAAATGATAAGACACTGAAATTGCTACTGAGAAAACCAATGCCATCTCTATTGCTAACAATGTGATATGCTTGATAATGAATATTTCTAAATAGATAAGATATGAGATTTCCTGTTTTATGATGCTGCTTTAAAAACTCCCTTGAATTTACCATATTGAATTATACCTTCAACATAAAAATGTGTGTGTGTGTGTTAGGTTTTTGGGCCACACATGACAATACTCAGGCATTACTCCTGGTTTTGTATTCAGGAATTAGTCTTGGTGAGTTTGGGTGCCATATGAGTTGCTCGAGATCATACCAGTGTTGACCATCATGGCAAATGCCTTGAATTTTGTACTGTCTCTCTAGCCCACACAAAAGAATATTTATTTATGATGCAGTCTTAAAAATTAAGTGCACAATGTTACCAGTGCCAAAGTAGGGAGTGAAGAAATATTTTTGTCTGTCTATACTGAAGATTTATTTAAGAACATTTTTGTGAGCACACATTTAAATATAGTTCCTTTGCTCTGTCATTGAATGTGCTATAGTCATTTTATTAAAAACATTCATATAATGAGTTTCTTTAGGCATTATGAGACTGCAAAGTCTACAGTCTAAGAAAGAATAAAACAATTAAGAATCACATGTATCTGTATGTATGCTAATGATGCTATTCATTTCTACTACCATAATTATATTCCAGTTGGTAAACATCTTTATCTAGACTTACTACTTCTCCAAATTTAAATGCTCACATATCCTGTTACTTAGTTGTACTGTGCTCTTTGGAGACATGTTGAAATAAATATACTCAAAATGAAATTTGAAATTATAATCTTTATAAGATGCAAGCGTTTTTCCCATTCTGTGATCTCTATCACAGTAACAATTATCAACACCTGGATATTGCATCTATTTTAGTTATCATTTTATATTAGCTCTTATATCCCTCTGACCAATATTTTGCAGTAAATCAGAATTTTTAAACTACTGATTTTATCAGTAGTTTCTTTATTTCATAGTTATATATTTTTGGTAATTTTTATATTTTATTATACCACCGTGAGATATACAATTACAAAGATGTTCATATTTGGGTTTCGGTAATACAGTGTTCCAGCACCCATCCCTCCACCAGTGCCCATTTCCCAACACCAATGTCCCCGATTCCCTCCCCCTCCCCTTGTCTGCCTCTATGGCACGTTCTTTATCTCTTTTCTTTCTCTTTCTCTCTCTTTCTCTCTTCCTTCTCCTACATCACTTGGTCACTTGATCACTTGACATCCCATTGTTTGTCGATTTTCTCGAGCGGGCACCAGTAATATTTCCATTTGACCCTATCATGTGCCAGTGTAGCCCAATGGCATCTGGTTTCTTCAGGAATACAAAGAGCCTCAAACCGTGCGTTCAGGGTCTTGACGAAGACGTCTTTACCTTCTCTTACATATTGTGGATTTAATACATACACTTAGAGGTTATCATGTGTATCTATTCCCCTGTATTTAATGCTCAGTTCTAGGTTAGTATTAGCACTTTCAAAAATTATTAGCATACTGTTCCCTTCTCTATCAGTAGTTTCTTATCACATCAAAAATAGCATGCATCAAAGATCACCATCAATGAATATTAGCATCTATACTATATTGTTCACTGATAGAAATTCAATTCTCTTCTTCACCATATAATTATCATTTTTCCCCAGTTTATCCACTTCCTTTCTGCTTTGCTTAATCACTGATTGTTTTATGGTTCAAAATTGTATTTTTGTTTACTTATTTTATCTCTAAAATCACGTAGTGTTTATATTTGTCTGGTTAATTTACTAAGCTTAGTATCACTAGTCTTCTCCATGTTGTTGAAAACGACAGTGTGTTTTTTTGTAGTTAAATATTATTCTCTTGTGTTTATATGTCATACCCTCTTTATTCATTTGTTAGTAGTTTCCAGTTCTTGTCTATTGTAATGCTGCAATAATGAGGGGGTGGCTTTTACATTATCTATTCAAAAATTTGGTAAATATACAGATATGGGATAACAATCACATGTTAGGTATATTTTAAATCTTTTGAGAAGTTTGCATAATTCTTGCCCTTGTGGCTGTTTCACGTTACCTTCCAGTCAGTGTGTATAAATTTTGCAATTGGAATCAAATCCAATAAGCATATCTAAGACTGATGTGAACGAATATCTCATCTTTGTTTTCTTATGTAATTTTTATGGTTTCATTTAAAAACGTTTTAATTATGCCACCATGAAATATACAATTTCAAAGATGTTCATGTTTAGGTTTCAGTCATACAGTGTTCCAGCACCCATCCCTCCACCAGTGTCCATTTCCCACTATCAATGCCCCCCTATTCTCTCCCCTCTCCTCCAGCCTGCCTCTATGATAGGCACTTTTCCTCTTCTCTCTCCTGTCTGTCTCTGTCTCTGTCTCTCTGTCTCTCTCAACCTTATCTTATACATTGTGGCTTGCAATACATATATTTAGGGGTTATCATGTATCCCTTTGCCTAAATTCAATGCTCCTATATTCAATGCTCCTTCATTCAAAGCTAAGTTCTAGGTTGGTATTATCATTTCCAACAATTATTATTACACTGTTCTTTTCTCTTTCTTGCCTAACCTCTGACTCCCACACACTTGCAGTAGATTCCACCCACTGACAATACCTCCTGATCCATGTTTTGCCTGTCCTTGGATATTGGTATCATGCTATTTGTTATATTCCACAAATAAATGTAATCATTCTATACTTGTCCTTTTCCCTCTGGCTAATTTCACTCAGCCTGATCCTCTCCATGTCCATCCATTTATAGGCAATTTCATAACTTCATTTATCCTAAAGGCTGCATAGTATTCCATTGTGTAGATGAACCACAGTATGGACATTGCTCCAAAAACTAAAAATAGAGCTCCCATTTTACCCAGTCATACTATTCCTGGCAATATACCATGGTTTCAGTTTTTAAATTTTAATTTTTCATTTGTATTAATTTTTGTGTGATATTCAGCTGTCGAATATTTCTATTTACACCTTAGTGATAAAATAGTTTTCCAAAGATATGTAGCTCAAGTACTGTACTCTAATTCTCTTACAATGACCTATTCATCTATTTTTATTCTAATACTTTGTTGTTTTGAGCAGTTGCCCTTGGGCTACATGAGCATGTGACAGGACATATGAAGATGTTGTTGGTGCCCACTCGAGCAAATTGATGAACAATGGGAAGACAAGTGATACAAGTGAAGTGATGTTGTTTTAATTACTAAGCAGTATAGTTTTGCTGTTGGTACTATGATTCCAGGTGAAGATATTTGTGTGAAAAAGTAAGTCAGTTATGAAAATTAAAATACTGAATTTGGGATACTATAACTGATCCAAACATCAAAACACTGAACTTGGGACATCATAAGTGATCCAGAGGCCCAATGCCAGGCAAGAGAAACCCAAGGCAGGTTATATATGTCTAATATACAAACTCTTGAACAGGGATCCCCCACTCCATCCCACTGAGATCATGCAGAATTATGCAAGTGGGTCAAGATATTAGAAACAGGATAGAGTGATAGTGCAGCTGTACAGCCAGGAAGGTTGTACTGCTCGGCCTGGGTTTGATCCTGGCATCCCAGATTGTCCACTGAGCACTTCCAGGAGTAATTCTTGAGTTCACAGCCAGGAGGAATCCCTGAACATTACCAGGTGTACCTCCAAATTTCAAAAAAGGAGATATTGGAAATACTGATTATATAGATAGAGCATGATAAATCTATAAAACAGATTGAGATGTGGAGGAAAATCAATAGATCATGATATTAGACTATCATGACTAGTATAGGAACATAAAGCAAAAAATGCCATTTTGTCAAATTATTTTTCAATACTAGTTATTTGAATAATGAATACAATTAGGTTCTTTATGATTTTATTATGATTTATAAAATTAGGCTATTGGTGACCTTAAATTGCTTGTATCATTTGTAAGATAATTCCCAGGTAACAAGTTGAGAAATAAATTTTCTTCATTTGAAAAAATATCATGTAATTTTTTAATGATACAGTACTAAGGATAGCAGATAGGAATTTGGAGTAGGGGTATAGATTTATTGTAACTTAAAACTATGAATGTATAGATTCATAAATTGATTTTCATTGCCAAATCATGGCTAAAGATGAACTAGGTTACCCTTTAGATTAGGGAAATTTTTCTAGGTATAGATAACCTCCACAGTTGAAATATAAAAGTAGAACAGGACTTATAGAATTTATGTCATGGTGTAATTAGAACAAATTTTCTTTAATAGAAAGCCTGGATGCTAATTTGAGATAAAAGGGGCAAGTACATTTTGTAGACCACAATAGTTAGGACTAGAAATGTGTCTTATAATAATATCAGGGGAGGTTCTGAGGACTTTTGAGCATGCAATGTTATGATTAATATATGTAACCTGAATGTCACAGCAAAGTTCAATAAATAAATTATGAATGAATAAGGAATTATTTGAAATTTAAAATGACAGAGATATAGAAAAATTCCCTTCCCTTGTTTTAAGGCCACTCTCAGGAGTGCTCAGGGCTCATTCATGGTTCTATGCTCAAAGATCACTCCTGGCTGGGTTGTAGGACCATATGTGGGACTAGGATTGAACCTTTGTCAGGTGCATTCAAGTGAAGCACCCTCCTCACTGTACAATCACCCAAACCCCACACGAAGGGTTTTTATGACCCCACATAGTTTCGGGCATTTCTTAACTGACCATTTTTATCATAACACTAGAAAAACATTGGGGGCTGCACCCAGAAGTACTCAGAGTTTACTCCTGTATCTGCACTCAGGGGTCACTACTGAGAGGTTTAGGGGTATGAGGGATGCCAGTGATCAAACCCAGGTCAGGGAAGTGCAAGGCAAGTGCCTCTCCACTGAATTATCAACCAGGACCCCTCCATCATAACACTTTAATGACTGCTTCATAATGAATGGTTGGTACTGTTTTTTACTGTGAGTCACTTTAATAGTGAATGCATTTTAAGTTTCTAAATTTGTTGCCTTTGCATAGAGGTATGCAATGTTTATCTATTCTGGTTTGCAAAAAATAATCTAAATTCCTCAATAAAATTAAAGTTATGGTTTAATTTGTCATATATCCTCAACAAGTTAGTTAACACCTTCTCTATGTTTTGTTTTTTTTCTTTCCTTTTTTTTTTTTGGTCACACCCAGAAATGCTCAAGGGTTATTCCTGGCTCTGCACTCAAGAATTACTCCTGGTGGTGCTTTGGGGACCATATGGGATGCTGAAGAAGTGAACCCTTATGGTTCGGCCGTGTGCAAGGCATATGCCTTACCCACTGGACTATCGCTCTGGCCCCTTCTCTATGTTTTTTTTTTTTTTGCATTTTTTGGGTCACACCTGGCAATACTCAGGGGTTATTCCTGGCTCTGCACTCAGGAATTACTCCTGTCCGTGCTCAGGGGACCATATGGGATGTCAGGTATCGATCCCTGATAGGCCGTGTGCAAGGCAAACGCCCTACCTGCTGGACTATCACTCTGACCCCTGCTCTATGTTCCTTATCCTGCAGGAATTGACAATCTAGTGGTCACCATACATAAGTCTTAATTAAAGGTAATTGTGATCAATATTTCTTTTAGCTGTATAAAGAAGGAATTAAGAAGTTGAAAGTGAGCAAGTCATAGCACTGACTGAAAACCACTACCTGTACAGTTAACTGGTAATTTTTAGAATTGGTCATTTAAGAGAGATACCTATTACAAATAGGTTTCACATTGTTATTAAATAATTCAGGGTTAATGTTTTCTCAATGTCACTTGAAATGTAGACAATAGTTACATTTAATTATTAAGGATTTATGGCCACAACCGAACATTGATAACCTCCTTCACAACTGTACACAGTTACCTTCACCTCCTCCCTCAATGACTTCCCTCTGTGCACTTCTTTCACTTTCGTAATTCTTCCCACTACTGCAAAATTGATTTTCTAGAATCAGATCTGTTGCTCTCACACTTTTTGTCAAACACTCAGGGCCAAAGCTTAAATTTTATAGCCATTCTGACGTCTTACCTTTCTAGTTTCATTTGGCTTTGCTCCTAATTGTCACTCTTTAAAGAGAATAAGTGATGCACAGACACACACACACATGCACACACACATGCACACACACATGCATGCATGCACACACACACGCCCCTTGTTGTTTCTGTCTTGTTCATACAGATATTTTGCCTAAACACCTTTATCTATTTACTCTTGTCCAAATTGTACCACCCTCACGGGGTCTAACTGGGAAGAATGTAATGTAATTGATTAAAATATTTTATACTTTTGAATTTATGGAAGCAAATGTTTGGGAATTATTTTAATATACTTAAAACTTAGGCACACAGACATACACTTGGGTTTGAATCAGTACTTGTCTAGCTATGTGATCTTGGGAAAATAATTTGACTTCGCTATGATTTATTTTTTTAATCAGTGAATGTAGATGATTGGAATACTTCACATTCTATAGGGTGGTGAAAAAGATAAAACATGGTGTTATATATATAACATGCATATTTTTATACTTAGGTGACCTACGTCACATTAGAAAAGTCATGTTAAAAAAAGAAGAAAAGTCATGCTAGAGAGTACAGAGGTTAAGGTTCTTTCCTCTTGCATACATCTGACCCCAATAACACATGGTCACCCTTGGCACCCTCAGAAACAACCCCTCAGCACAGAGGTAGATGTAACAACAGTGCGACCCCAAAACTTACCCCCCAATAAAATATGATCCTGCTTACAAAATTATACAAATAACAGTATTTGAAATAATGTAAATTGTTATAGGCATTTTATTTTTTACTTGTATACAAAGAAGTTTGGGACGGCTTGAGAAGGAACCATTTGGGTTTGACTGTGAGAGATAAGATTTTTATGGGAGGATAAATGTATGGAGAGAAGTATTGGACTGAATCAAGAATAGTAGAAATTGATCTTTTTAGTGTTCTTTCCTCTTTCTGATATAACTCCAGAGAGTAAAGTGCTTTTAGCTCAAAAGGTTATGGAAATGTAAGAGAATACTTGAAATTATTCTTCTTACATGACTGGTAATGTATTAAAGATAGTGTTTGCTGTGGCAAAGAGCTTTTAACAAGAACAATAGTCATCACAAAATGGATATAAATAGAATTAGAAGGTCTTTTCTTTTCTTTCTTTAAAAGAATGAATCCATAGGGTATAAGAGCATTTGGATCTTATAGATTGAACTGATCTGAAGTAAAATGCTGAGTTTGAGTCAGTGTCATAGGCCAAGTAACCTTCCCAGCCTGTCACTTCTAAACCTAGTCTTTAGTGAGTCCTAAGTCTTATTTCAAGAGTGTCTCATGGGGAAGCATGAACTTTGCCTGCATTCTCTCGAATCTTCTGAGCAAATAAAGACAGCATTTAAGAGGTAATTCTGACTCTGAGTACCAATCATTTTGCTGCTGCATTAGTAGGAGGCCAAGGATAGTTTCCAATTTTTTAATACAAATACATTCTCATTTATTTTGTGTTGTAAAGAAAAAGGGTTGAATTTATATGCATCAGTTACTTCAAATAAATGTTCATCAGTGATATTAGTTGTTTACACTGCTTTCTATAATAATAGTATTATAAGAAGTAGGTTCCAAACTATTTTTCCAAAGCTTTATTGTGGCTTAATCCTAAACTAAGGAGTACTTCACTTCATATAGCTGCATAATTTTTACTTTTTGGAATTCTTTGAGTTTTTTGATGTCTCTTAAAGAAAGAGGGATGTTAATTTGTTTACAAAATTTCAATGACCTTGAACTCAAGATGCATGTTCCAAAAGAGTATTACATAGAATATATAACTTGCTTTGAAGCTCCACAAAGTGAAAAATCACATCCTAGGTGATAAAATTTTCAATAGCCCTTATTTGCTCTTTTAGTAGATTATTAGAGAAATATTGTGTTGCTTCTGTTGCATCCAATTCCGTCTATCTCAATAATAAGGTTATGGGGCCACAGATATAGTACAGTGGGTAAAGCTTTTTCCTTGTGGACACCACATATGTCACCCTTCTCCCCACGGGAATGACCCCTGAGCATAGAATAAGAAGTAACCCCTGAGCACATCAAGACATGGTGCATTCCCCCAAAACAAACATAAACAGCATTGAATTAGTTTTCTAAGGGTACATTACAAGTGCCACAGACTAATTCTAAAGAACAAAAATTCAATGTCTTCAGTTATGTATACGGGAAGTCTGAAATGTATCATTACGTGTGTGTATCCTTGAATCTATAAGGCGGAATCCTTTCTTGTCTCTTCCTGTCCCTGTTATTTTTCAGCAATATCAGTGTAACACAGCTTTTAGAGGTGTTTCTATAACCTTTGTCTTTGTCTGCATACAACTATTTTTTGTTTGTGTCTGTCTAAATTTCCTCTTGATCATCAATCATATATTAAGTATCATTCTAATTAAATCACTTTAATTTAATTATATCTATAAAGAATCTGTTTAAGATCACATATAGAGGTACTGGGGGTATAAGAAATCTACACAAAACAAATTAAATTTTTTTGGTGAAACTGCCATGTTCTTATTATTTAAAAATAATTTAAGAATTGGATTGCATTGGCTGACTGCCAATTTTAACTGATCTAATCAGGATATTCTGCCTATCTCTCTTGATTCTAGGTTAGGTATATAGTAGAGTTCAAACTATTGAAACTCTTGGGGCCTTTTATTAGTGTTCATGAGGAAAAATGAGACTTTTCAATCTAAGAGGAAAGGATTTGAAATTAGTAATAATAAAAATAAATCTATTTCACTAACATTAGGGGATTAGAAATAGATAGAGTCAATATACTTATGAAAGGTTATCATGCAATAGTGAGAGTTATATTCTGACTGAGCTCTAACTTGTGAATATCTTTAGCCATCTACACTATTAGACTTTTCTATTGCCTTAAACAGAAAGAAAAACAGTATGTTCCAACTTTTATGATATGTTGAATTTCTATAGCTGCATCTTAACTGTCAACTCTATTAAGCTTGATTTGGGGATTTAACCTTCATATACAGGGAAGATATCATAATAGCTAAAATTTGTTGAATAATATGTGACCGGATTATTAATGTATGTGTTAGGTTAATTATTTGAACCATGGACTGTAAGTGAAAAAGAGTTGAAATCCACTGAATTAGTTCGCTTATTGTTCACTTGACTATAGTAATCCTAGAAACTATTATTACTTTTATATTTATAAATGTAGAAAATGAGGTGGAAAGAGATAATTTCCCTATTTAAGTAGCAATATGGAATCCAAACTGCATAACTTAACTCTGATGTCCATTCTCTTAACTAGAATGTAATACTGCCTCCCTTATTTCCTCTTGGAGCCTATGCAAAGGAAGTTTTGAGAAAAGATCATTATTCATAACATAGTGAGTCATCCAAGATTCAGTCAAGGCTGACATCAGATACATGAGTGTGCGAAATATTTTATGAATTATAGAATGAAGAAAAATCTATTGATGAGGACTCTTGCAAAGTAGGTTTCTTGAAAAGGAAAAAAAAGTATGCTACTGTTCCAGAGAGTAAAAGATCCAGTGATGACCTTTGTACATGTTTATATAATCTTTTCTGATGTGTCACAACTTTTTTCTTTTGGGATGCTGTACACTTATTTGACTCATAATGTGATTTAGGTCAGAGAAACAGGCCCCAAATAATTTTTTTCTTATTTTTCATATGCTACCTGCATCCTCCTAAGTGTTTTCTTGAATGCTGTTAGTTAATCTGGGATCTGTAGCCTCTTTATGTAGTTGGGAATGGAAATGTGCTGAGACCTCCCTGAGGAGCAAGCACAGGGGATCTTAGCTCCCTGTATGGTTGTCTGGAAGATTTATGGTTTTCATCTCCTAGTGGGTCCCATGCTGATTTCCTTCATCATTGTTTGTGCCTGCAAAAAGCAACTAGTTGAGTAGTGGCAACTAGTTGAACAGAAGATTTTGCTAGTCATTTCTCAATCATAGCTATTTCCATACTCCTGAGTTCACCTGCTGTATTTTTTTTTGTTGTTGTTGGTATTACTTGTATCACTTGTCTTCCCATTGATCATCAATTTGCTTGAGCAGGCACCAGTAACATCTCCATACATCCTGTCACATGCTAGTAGAGCCCAAGGGCATCTGCTCATTCCAGGAACATAAGGAGCCTCAAACCATTCCATGGGAATGAGGTCTATAATTGTTACTGGTATTTGGCATATCATTTAGTGCTGCTGCATTAAGGGCTGTATCAAGACCCTTAATGAAGGGTTTGAGGCTCTTCATATTCCTGAAGCAAGCAGATGCCATTGGCCTACACTGGCACGTGATAGGGTCAAATGGAAATGATACTGGCGCCTGCTCGAGAAAATCTATAAACAATGGGATGTAAAGTGATCAAATGATTTGGCATATCAAATATGACACGGGTAGCTTGCCAGGCTCTGCCATTGTTGTTGGTATATAACTTAAACTCAGTAAACCAACTCTGCATCCATATATTATTTTCTGTGAATTAGGACTCCCAGGTCAAGTCTTGTGACTGGGCTATTTGCCTTTCTGGCACTTGAGATTCTCTTCCAAATTGATATGATTATCATCGAAAATGGAATTCTCTGCAAGCAAAGGTCTGAGACTTTCAATTGACAGAAATGAAGGCCGTTGAGCATCCTGGGTATGGACCCCCCCAAACAAAACCAGTGTCTTCCTCAACACAACATGCTAAATTCTTTTTCCCAATCTAGTTGGAGTGACTATGCCATCACTTTCCTCTCTTAAGGGAAAAAGCAATGCTACTGGCTTCAGTAACTCTAAAGAAAGAATTATACAGGATGTATACACACTGGGATGGAAATCTTGGAAGAGTTCTAAATTCTTAAATTTAAGATTCTAAATTTTAAATCTTAAGACTTGTTAATGGCTTCCCAAAGAGTATAGAATACAGCTCCATTTTTCCTCATTGAGCTGTTATAGGAAAAGGTGACCACCGATACAGAGAGAGTACTAAAGATGTAAAGGCCTGAAAGATTATTGAGGGCTTCTCAAAAAAGAAGAGAAACCCTTCAAGGTCATTCCTTTTAAAAGCATTACCTACACGATGTGGTTAAATTGGGCAGAACTTACTTTATAAAATGGTTATTACAGTTAGTTGCAGCTCATTAAGACTGTTTTGTGAGTAACTCTATTAACTATTCTGAATCTCTGTTGCTTTTTGGGGTCAGTCCCACCAAGTCCGGTCTTCTTTTAGTAAAAATCTACTTAGGCTAAAAGTACTTAGGTTCAAACTCAATTTATTAGCCTGAATTCAAAGAGGATTCTTAATTCTAAACCTACTTAAAATGAATATTGCAAAAAAATAGGTTTATTTTTTCATTAAGAAAGCATTTCAGTGAAAGACTAACCTTAAATTACCTATTTTATTTAGTCAGTGTGTGCCTAGGAGAATGGGAGGTAAATAAATGCATTGTGTTATTGACCAATTTTTATCTTTTGTACTTTACATTAAGCAGGCACAGCAAGACTATCATCATTAAAAAGAAAATTGCATTATTCTATTGCTAACTTACAAGCATTGAAACAGAAATGAATGTAAGCTTTTAAGCTATGGTATTCAGGCACATATTTACAAAGAAAATTGATTGGTCATTTAGAGTTTTTCCAATCACCAACTATGTTCATCTTATTTTTTTTGTTTTGATTTTATTTCATGCTATTCTAAGTGTGGGAGGAAAGCTTTAATATTTGTGTAAGTTTGATCTTACCAAGAAGAAACCTTAAAATTGCTATTGATCATTTTTAGTAGGCTGACTCCATTTAAATGCAATTTCAGGCATCCAGTTATGTTATATGCTTATTATGCTAGCATTTTTTCTTGATGATGCTTACATTGCCATAAATTTTAAGGTTGTTTTGTCTATGTGTCTACAACTTTTTTTTTGCATTATTCATCAATTCTTTTTATTTTTTTTATGGTTTGGGAGGTGCATACCCAGTGGTGCTCAAGGTCTACTCCTAGTTAGATGGTCAGGGGTGACTCCTGGCAGTGCTTTCGCATATAGTTAGTGCCAGGATTGAATCCAGGGTACTACAAGCAAAGCATGTACTCGCCCTTTGATTCATCACTGAAGCATTCGTTTTCCTTTTTATCACTGGTAAATTGCGGTTTTTCTCAAGTATTCCATAATAGATTTTATTGAAGACCCTGCTGTGTTTAGCTCCTCAGTCTTTTTGTTCCTCTCTTCTAACAGCAGTCATTGGCATACTAATGATTCTTATTTGAGTAATCACCAGAAGAGATATTAGTGAGGAAAAGAGTACGTGGGGCTTTGATACATTCGGTTTTGGTCTGTTTACCTCTATTAATGCACTTGTGGATGAATCTCTACAGCCCTACTCTTTGTATAGATCTTTATTTATTTTTATTTGCTTTATTTTTTTTGGGGGGTCACACCCGGCAATGCTCAGGGGTTTCTCCTGGCTCTGCACTCAGGAATCACTCCTGGGGGTGCTCGGGAACCATATGGGATGCCGGGGATCGAACCCCGGTCGGCACAGGCCGACCGTGTGCAAGGCAAACGCCCTACCCGCTGGGCTATCGCTCCAGCCCCTATATAGATCTTTAGAAATCTCTTCATGTGCTGTTATTCTTTTTGTCCCAAACTATCCTTTGTCAATATTCTGATTTCTCCAATCAAACCTTTTTATGACCTAATTTTGACTCAGTGATGCCTGTTGAATAGATCGTTGAAATGATGACATGCTTTATGTGGTCTTACAATAAAGTGGATCCCTCAGTGTATCCAGTGTTTCCAAAATATACTCTAAGTTTTTTTCCATACAACAGTCTCATTGTTATGTGCGAAGACAGTTCCAGTCTTAGAAAGAAGGGAATATAGAAGTCATACAGCATAAGAGGAGGTTTGAGAGAAAAAAAAACTAGTGCTCAAAACCATATATCAGAGATTAAAATCATTTTATAGGGTCAGAGAGCTAATATTCTGTGTAAGGTGCTTGACTTGCATATGGCTGAGCTGGGTTCAGTCCTTGGCACCACATACCTCCAGGACTGATATCTGAGTGCAGATACCTGGATAAGCCCCAAGACTGTGAGTGATGGTCCAAAACATAAAAAACAATAAAAAATAGTAATAAGAGTGCTTAGTTAAAACATTTCCATTACTTTGATTTTTAATTTTATTTAAACACTGCCATCTGCAAAATTGTTCCCAATACAGTTGATTTGTGTATTCTATATTCCAACACCAGACTCACCACCAATGTGACCTTATTGCCCCAAAGTCCCAGTTTCCCACCCACCCCCAAGCCTGCTCCCTTTGCAGGCACTATTTATTTACTTTATATTGCTTATTTCAACATGTATCTCATGGCATTGCTTAAATCATGACCTTTTTACTGAGCTGTTACATACAAATGAAGTCATCTGTGTAGTTTTCACTTTTTGAAGTACTGAACTTAGTGGGATTCTAATCAATTTTTTAACAAAGTTATTCATGTTAATTTGTTACAGACATTCAAAATTGAACCCCAACCCCACCACCATTGCAACTTCACATTACCATAGTTTCCAATTTTACCAACTCCCCTTTAAGCCTGCCCCTATAGCAGATCCTCAATATTTTGCTTTATATTGCTTGATGTGGATAATTTGCTAAAAATTATCAAGAAATGCTTTCTTAGATTGTTGAATCTCACCATGGAACCATGGAACCATTAAACCTTATATAAGAAATTACTAATATGTTTTTACAGGATAGGCAATGTGTATTCATATTTTAATATTCAATATATTATTCATACATTTAATATATCTGACATAAGTATATTTATATTAAATTTATTAAATATGTTTAATATATAAAATAAAATATTATATTTTAATATTAGAATTTTCATTCCATTAAGTGTGATGTGCCACTTAATTTATCAATATTATAGGGGTTGGGAATTCCAGGAATTCCATGAATTCCAAAATTTTTAATGAGGTGATAAAGTTGGAGTTAAAATTTTAACTGGGCAATGATTTGGGGTGTGGCTGCTAGGTCTTCCAGAAGAACAAGGTGATGGAGGAAGATAACCCACCTTCGACTCCATGAAAGCCTGGACACTTCAGTCACAAACCCACATATCTGAGTTTTTCAATGGATTAATTTCTTAGTGGAGTTGTCTGAGCGGTGGAGTCCAGCCTTGAACATGGTGGTGGCTTTGGAGTATGGAGGTTTTAGGCTGTGTGGGCCCTGTTAGGATGGGTGGGGACCATGCCCATCCCACTCTGGGGTGTTCCGTACTCTACCTAGCCGATTTCTCCTGATTTCCCCAATAAACATTTTTATGACCTAATTTTGACTCAGTGATGCTTTTTGAATAGATCGTTGAAATGATGACATGCTTTATGTGGTCTTACAATAAACTGGATCCCTCAGTGTATCCAGTGTATCCAAAACATACTCTAAGTTTTTTTTTTTCATACAACAGTCTCATTGTTATGTGCGAAGACAGTTCCAGTAGTTCCCTCCACTAAGGGAACTGGAAACATCTCTGCTAAAAATCTCTAAGGGAAAAAGCTTTTACCCTTACCCCATAACATTTTTTAAATTTTTAAAATGTTTTTATTATACTACTGTGCGATATACAATTTAAAAGATGCTCATGTTTCAGATTCAGTTATACATTTTTCAGCACCCAACCCTCCACAGTTGCCTTATTCCAACCACCTATGTCCCCAAATTCCCTCCCTCTTCCCAGCCTGCCTCTGTAGCAGGCATTATTGCTCTTATCTCTCCTCCCTCCTCTCTCTCTCTCTCTCGCTCACTCTCTCTTTCTTTCTCTTACACATTGTGGTTTGCCCTACAGATATTTAGAGATTATCATGTAAATCCCTTTGTGTAATTCAATGTTCAGTTCTAGTGTGGTATTAACATTTCCCCCAATTAGTAGAGCACTAGTAAATATTTATATCCCACTCATGAATGCAGTCATTCTATATAATGCAGTCTCCTTTGTCTTCTGACTAATTTCACTCAGCATAATAATCTCCATGTCCATCCATTTGCATGTAAATTTTGTGACTTCTCTTTTTTTGACAGCCGCATAGTATTCCACTGCATAGATGTACCACATTTTCTTTAGCCAGTCTTCTGTTCTCAGGCATAAAGGTTATTTCCAGATTCTAGCTATTGTGGAACCTCACAACAAGCCAGACGATCCCCCACTCCATGGGGGCTGCTATTTTCCACATTCGGACTTCCCTCTCATCAGAACTCCACCCATCAGACCAGCCCATCACAGCCCGGATCATCGACACCCACCCTGCAGCAGTTTTTTCCTCAATCTGGCCCAGGTATGCTGGTTCAGAGACTCTCAAACATGGAGCAGAGCTACTCCTTGCTTTCCCTGTGCCCAGCCATTCATGAGGCACTCAGAAGGCATGGCGGATTCTATCCCTGGCCCACCACCCCAGCAGAGCCTCACAATAAGCCAGATGACCCCCCACTCCACGGGGCCGCAATTTTCCACATTCGGACTTCCCTCTCGTCACAACTCCACCCAGCATACCAGCACATCACAGCCCGGCTTGCGCTGCTGCAAGTGGCCTCGCGGTTCATCAATAAATGCTTTATTTGGAGTTGACTACAAGAGTATGCCTCCCACACGGCAAGCCTGGCAAGCTGCTCGTGTTGTATTTGATATGCCAAATACCAGTAACAATTATATTAGGTCATTCCCGTGACCTAATATAATGGTTTGAGGCTCTTTATGTTCCTGTAGCAAGCCGATGCCCTTGGCTCTACTGGCATGAGATAGGACATATGGAGATAATACTGGTGCCCGCTCTAGCAAATAGATGATGAACGGGAAGATCGTGATTGTGATTGTGATGAACATAGAAGTGTGGATAGTGTTTCTTCTGTGTGTTTTTTGGGTCTCTAGGCTATATTCCCAGGAGTGGTATCACTGGGTCAAATGGGAGCTCAATATCTAGTTTTTGAAAGAATGTCCATATTGTTTCCCAAAAGGCTTGGACCAGTCGGCACTCCCAAAAGCAGTGGATGAGAGACCCTTCTTTTTTGCATCCACTCAAGCACTGGTTGTTCTTTCTCTTTTGGATATGTGCTAGTGTCTGGTGTGAAATGATACCTCATTGTTTTTATTTGCATCTCCCTGATGATTAGTAATGAAGGGCACCTTTTCATATACATTTTGGCCATTTGAATTTCTTCTTTTTTGGAAGTTTCTGTTCATCTTATCCCCATTTTTTGATGGGTTTGGCTGTTTTCTTCTTGTAAAGTTCTACCAGTGCCTGATATATTCTGGATATTAACCTCTTATCACATGGGTATGTAGTGAATGTTCTTTCCAAGTCTGTGGGCTGTCTCTGTATAATCCCCATAACATATTTCTTTATATCCAACATATAAGAGAGACAATTCTATATTTGTCATTGTCCTGCTGACTAACTTCACTCAGCATGATACACTCCACACAATAGGGCCTAAGAACTGGTTTAGAATAATAAGGTTTCCTGGGGTGGGTGAGATGGGTTGGGAAAGAGACTCCTAGACAATAGTGAAGAAAAGCAACACTGATGGAGAGTGTAGTATATGAAAATATGTATAAACCCCATTATTACCAGTATTATAAATCATGATGTGTGAACTAAAATAAAAATACTTTTTAAATAGTCATCTATTTTTGGTGAAAATTGACCATAGATAATATTTTCATAAAGTATTATAGGAAAATTTGTTTCTCTTTGTCATAAATTGATTATTTATTGAGTTTTAGGTTATTTTATTCCTCTAGTTTAGGTGTATACTATCCCAATTCAATAAATGATTTAAATTGGACACCCTAAAAAGGCTGCAGAAATGAAAAAATATATACTGAACAGTTTATAAGGAATTTTCTCAAGATGGAGAATAGAGAGAAGTTCACTTATAATGAAATAATTACCGAGGCATAAGGCAGTCAACGACAAGACCTGGTATTCAGACGGCCTTCAGGATTATTGGAAAGAGAGACGAAGTGCAAAGAATTTTTATCTCCATTTTAGTCATTTATTTCCCTGGAAAAATTACAATGGTAACCATTAAAATATATTGTTATATAAATAGCAGTAAACAGGTAACTGTACTCTCGTTATTTGCCTTATAATCAAGCTACAATGAGCAACCTAAAAATACATAGCGCCAATAATCATTGTGGATGTATGCCACTAGAACTCATAGCTAGTGTCACAGAAGAAAGTAAAATTCACCACTGATGGTTCAAATAATGATTAAAGTACCATTGAAAAAATACTTACAAGTCAGGGATATATAGGGAAGGTAATGCAACCAGAGATTAGGAACATTAGGTTGCCTTTGTCTTTGCTAGGCCATACATAACAAGGATTTCGGAGAGATATGGAAGCCCAGTGAGTGTTTGACTGATGAAGGATATTCTACACCAAAAGGAGATACAGTTGTGGATGATTTCTAATAAAACAGTGATGCCCAAAATCTTGATTATTGATTGCTGCTGTTCTATTGGTCAACCTAATTTGAAGTGAACTAAAAAAAGTCTGGGAAATGCTGTGTACAAGGTTTAATCTCCTGAGAGAAAAAAAATGAAAGATGATAAGAACAAAGAATGGGTAACACTTGTAAATTAAATACAGTCAATACAGCTCCCCAAAAAAGCATAGATTGTTCTTCTATTCACAGAGCAAGACATTTTCTTTGACACATTTGACGAATAATCCCCATACAAAACACTTAATAAAGAGATTCCACCAGTTGAGTTTCATAGTCTCAAGATAGGAAAACTGATCTACTCGTATTATTGTTTTCTCTTTAGAATAAACACTCAATAATGAAATGTTGAAAGAAAAAAATACCTCTAATTTCTGATTTTATGTTGTAACCAACAGACCCTTTTACTTTTTGGGCAGGTGCCATACAAAGAATGCTGCTTTTGAAAACAGAGAAATTACAGATGCTAGGGAAGCCACCAGGAGAATAGCTAAAAGGAGCAATTATTGCTGAATGTTCAATGTGAAAAGTCTGGCTTTTTCTGTACAACACCATTCAGTGATAGTCACATGATCAAAACTTATACATATTTTTTCCAAATTCACCCCCTAAGGGGCAAATTACCAGCACCATTCTGAATAACATTATTGTAGCTATTAGTCTTTGTGTGCGTAGTTCCCCATCCTTGATGTTTACAATTATGTCCTTAGTGTTTCTTAGAAAAGTAGTACAATTACAATATTTTCATTATACTAAGGCTTACACAGATAATTAAACAAATAAATATGCTCTTGCACAATTCATTTTAACATTCCAAATTATTATAAAGGTCTCTTGTTTCGAAGACTAAAAGAATTCAGGATACCTGAGGTTTTTATTTCTTCTATAAAGACGTCACCTGGAAAATTAATAGGATTCATCAAATTAAGGCACTTATTGAACTTTAATAATTCTTATTCCAATCATGTAAAAAATGCTTCCATTTTAGAGGTATTGAAAGAGATTAAAAATATTTCTCAGAACTTAATTGAACTAATTTTTTGAACACATATTTGAGAAAATTTTTAAGAGTACACATTTTTAAGTATCCACTTTTTGAAGATAATTGAAATTTCAAAATCTGGGGCTTTTAACATAGAACTCTGTGGTAGTATCAAATATAGTAAAAGCTTATTCTTAGCTAATAAAAGCCAACTTCAGAAAAATTTAGGTTTTATTTCATAATTATAAAATTTTAGAGTAGACTGTAACAATAGTTCACTTTGCCGATAAGGAGTTTACATCTCAGAAATCTAAGGAACTTTACAAGGTCTCTTGACTGCAGAATTGTAGCAGCAGCCTCTAAATACAGTACCTAAATACAGTACCATCTGCTTCTCCTATGCAGCAAGAGTCTTTCCAATGTCTTTGTACTTTCTCTTTCAGTATTTATGTCTGAATCTCTACTTTTTGCTTCGTGGTACTTATGGTGTTGGGACCACACAGATGAATAAGACATGACACTCAGAACTCTCAAGGAATCCCAGAATTCAGTGAGTTAGATAGTTCTAGATAAGTACTTGCTGTGTGTTGTCCATTGTAAGGCATGATTTTAAAACACAGTCGAGCCATTGTTTGGTTCTCTTCTGACTCCCCTGGCTTTGAGGTTTTATTTCTTATCTTCGACTAACAGAGTCACTGTGGTCCATGGCAGGCCTGATCCTCATGTTGGCACATGTTTCTCCCGACCTTCTGTTTTGCAAGTCCTGCTTTTCTGTCCAATTGCCTCATGCAGTTCTTGCTGCTTATGTGCCACTATTGCTTCTTCTTCTTCTTCTTTTTTTTTTTTTTTTTTTGCTTTTTTGGGTTACACCCGGCAATGCTCAGGGGTTTCTCCTGGCTCTGCACTCAGGAATTACTCCTGGTGGTGCTCGGGGACCATGTGGGATGCCGGAGATTGAACCCGTACTGGCTTGGGTGTGCAAGACAAACACCCTAGCCGCTGGGCTATCGCTCTGGCCCCTATTGCTTATTTTTAATGTTCTAAATTATTAGCAGCTCCATAGTTGATTTTGTTGTCTTGAAGAGAATAGTCTACTTAGAACAGTTTCTGCTTTGTCATTATGTTTCTCAAAGGAGTGCCTTGCTCATTGTGCCATGTTGCTCTTCAGTCTCTACCCACCACACAGTGATGCACTTTCAGTGACATCCTTTGA
Organism: Cryptotis parvus; assembly: GCA_021461705.1. Classification (NCBI taxonomy): domain Eukaryota; kingdom Metazoa; phylum Chordata; class Mammalia; order Eulipotyphla; family Soricidae; genus Cryptotis; species Cryptotis parvus. Next base: position 53,926 of record JAJIBD010031470.1, read on the forward strand.
ATAATACAATCTCACTTGCTTCACATCATTGATGGGATTCTTGTACATTATAAGTACAAGGATGTATACCAGGATAGTATACCCCCAAAACACAAGATATTAACCATCACCCCAAATTTTAATAGAAAAAGTCTCTAAGAAGGAAAGATATGCCAGTATAATTAAGCAGACATCTCAAAACTCTTTTTATATGGTTATGGTGTTAACGGTGAGCAAAATGACTGTCCTAAAGATCTATCTTTTGACTAATACACCAGAAGTTCAAATCAAGTACACAGGCTGCTCTCAGTAAGATGCCTTCCCTCTTAGGACTATCTTTCCACTCCACATCGATAAGAGATTGTAAAAGGCATTTCAGTTTTCTCTCTTTCATAAGTCTGTACTTTTTAGGGTTGATCTTTTGAAGATAACCGTTCTTCCTTGACTCTCCAGGAAATCATGAATGCTAATTTACCAAGGATAACATGATGGCCAAGAAAACTGGCTGCCTATCTACAAAAAAATGCTATGCAAGTCTGTAACATCTAGTCAGAACATTAGACTAGAGTCTACATCCTGTTCTACCACAACATGCAAACATTGTCTCCCAGTAAATATTTTATCAACTATAACCACATATGAGTTGATAGTCACTCAGAGATGGCTTTGTTTACTTGTACAACTTAATACTTTCTGTTTAGTACCTTGCTTGTGATTATCATTTGTCCTAAAAGTTAGCACTGAGGCTTTTGAAAAGTCTAAGTTTTACTTATTTCAGGTAATAATGATTATGTATACTTTTCCTGTTCAGATATTTACTGATGGATGTTAAAAAAAAGTATTATGCAAATTTATATTTTTACCCTAATGTAAATTAGAAATGCATTTTCATTTGGGAAGAGAAAGGTAGAAGTTTTGCTTAATTACTGCAGGTAATTATAAAAAGTCATAATCATATACTTTAGAAGACTTATAAATAATACAAATATATGTGAAGAGACCTGGCAGACATTGGGTCTTCAAATCTGAGAAACTTCCTGTCCATGACTCTTTAAGCTGCTTGTGGTAAACATTTTTAAATATGAATGCAAGTTCAATGTTCTCCTGATTGAACACAGGATGTAAATGTATGCTAAATAAATGCTAAATAAACCCATAGCTTCTTAAGGGCATGTAAAATGAGGATCAGTGTCTTAAAAGGCTCATCTCTTGGCTATAGTTGTGGCTCAGGGATAAATTTCTTTGCCTATGAGAAACCATAGGTTGGATTCACAGCAATGAAAAGCGATCTCAACTATATTCTGAATTACTACTATGTAACTGCGGGGAAATGCTGAGGCACCTCACACAAAATCCGGGGAGCAGGGTCAGGAATTCCCTTCTATCCCAGGGGATTGGCAGATGGTGGATGGAGAAAGACTCAAGAATCCAGTGAAGATTTTTTTTTCTTTTTGGGTCACACCTGGCAATGCTCAGGGGGTTTCTCCTGGCTCTGCACTCAGGAATTATTCCTGGCGGTGCTTGGGGAACCATATGGGATGCCGGGGATCAAACCTGGGCAGGCATGGGCCGGCCACTTGCAAGGCAAACACCCTACCCGCTGGGCTATCGCTCCGGCCCCTCCAGTGAAGTTTTAAAATGCTTTACTTAACAAACAGTTTCTGGTATACAAATCAGCAATAAGAAAAACTCCAAACTTAGGGTTCCTGGCTGGGCTCCGCCAGGTGTAGGCAAAGATGGATGCCACCACGTGTTAAGGCCCTGTAGAGAGAAGACTGTAAAACTGTAAACCAAACCAGCATGAGCAGAAATGGGGAAAAAAAGAGAACCCAGAGAGGAAGCAGCCTAGTTTTATATCCCTGCAACCCAGACCTCCCACTTCTATGGAAACCCATCAGGGTCAAATACCCTCAGGTAATTTCTTCCAGGATCTCACCTAGACCTTTTGAGATGTTAATGTAGCCAACTCAAGATCTGCCTAGGAAATGCCTTTGCAGGGTAGAGAGAAGGGGTTTCTGAGATGAACTGTATCTCAGAATATAAAGGCATGCATCTGTACCAAAGAATAGCCAGTTAAATATATATACAGTTAAATATTTCTCCAAGCCTTCACAAGAGTTTTGTCTTTACTTTATGGTAGTTCTGTATTTTAGCTTTGAGTTATCAGAGAGCCCTGCTTGCTTGCTTAGAGGCGAACAGAATTTCTCTCTGGTCTAATTACTTAGAGATCCAACATGGCCAGGCAAATATATCGGTAAGATATAGCTAGTCCCACGATGATTGAGGCAGCATGAGAGAATATTTATACCAGCCAGCATAGAATGCGTGGTCAGATGAGCTGCCACATTCAAACAGTCCTCCTCCTATCTACAGAGTGACCTGCAGGAGGCAACTCCAGGCCAGATGCAGAGACTCTGGGCTGGAGTGTACTGCACACCTAACCCCTAGAACTTCCAACAGTATGCTGCTACTAACGTAATTCTATTTACTTAAGAAGAGAAAGAATAGCTTTTCCCAAGTAATCATGTATTCCCTACACAAATAATAGGATGCACATGTGTAAAAAGAAAAATAAAATAGTCTTTTATTTACCAGGTAAGTTAAATATTCTCTCATTTTCCCCTTAAATAAAGTTTTATGGCCATTTCCCTCTAGTTCTGTGGCTTTGCCCTACTGGCTAATCTAATCATCTTTGCCTTTTGACTGAGGTCCCCTATGATCCTTAAATGCAAAATCAATGTTGATGACAGATACTTTATGTTCATCTAATATGTGAGTTATACTCTTCTTTGCCCTTTTAATAGATGAGCTTTTTGCCATCCGGAGGCTCTTCATTTCCAGTTTCACCCACCAATATTCTTGTTTCTTCCTTCATTGGTCTCTTGCCTTCCTGAGAGTAGAAGTGCTTTATAAAGTTGCATTTAGCATTGCTTTGTATTTTTAATGTCTTCCTCTGCTATTAGTTTGTGTTTTAATCTCTTAAATTTATCTCTTTACTTTAAAATGTAAATTTTAAGAAAGTTTTATGCTTACTTCCTTTATAATGTCATGTTTCCCTATTTTTCATGTACAACTTTAGCTTAAAATTTTAGTGTAATGAAATTACATAACTACTGCTTTTGAGTAACTGAACCTGATTTTTTGTTATTTTATTGCAGAGGAGAAAAAGCCATCTGTTGGATTTTTAAAAAATTATGAATTCTCAATCACACATTAGTAGCTTCACAGAGGGGTAAATTCCTGTCTTTCGGAAGATCCAATTTTACACTATGGTTTTGCTGTTAACAAGTTTGTGTCTTTAAACAAGTCACTTACACTTTCTAAGTCTATCTCCTTTTCAGAGCGAAATGGAGTTTTTATTCTTTTAAATTTTATAATTCTATATGAAAAATGTTTTAAAGTCTTTTCTCTAATACATTTGAGGTAATCAGAAGAGAAAGCAAAAGGTTTTCTTGAATACAACTTAAAATATAAATTAAATGAAACCTTTGATCAAGATTCACCTTTTTGATGGCTACATTTCGGATAAAGAGACTGAACCACAATGAGTTCTTGTTCTTTTCTCTTTCGCTTCATTTTCTATATTTCCAATATGAATGCAAATCCATTGTATCATTAGAGAAGGTCAGGGGGAAAAGAAGATTAGCTAAAGCCTTTGCTGCATATTGGGAATTAGGGGTAACTAAATAATGGTGTATTTCTCCCATTAAAAAATAACCTTCACCAGAAATAGCATTTGACACAAAAAGAAAATTAATGTTCAGTAATTGTTATATCCTTATTTAAATGTGACTTTCAAATATCTTTCCCAAGAGGAGCACTTAGAAAGATCTATCAAAGCAATTGTGCTAATAATCTGTCATGGGACCTGGGCAGTAGGTTAAGAGACTCACCTCTCGTTAATTAGGTGAAGAATTCACAAAATCTTAGGAGAACATGTAAGACAGGAGAGTCATCTATCCCTAAATGAAATAATCGTGGAATTATCACACTTCCAATCAACGAGAACAGAAGAGGGAAAACTTTTTTTCTTTTCAATTTTATTACCATTGTGATTTATACAATTGCAAAGATTTTCATGATTGGGTCTCATCCACACAGTGTTCCAGCACCCAGCCTTCGACCACCCTTCCAATATCTCCAAATGTCCTCCTCTGTCCCCCTGCCTGCCTCTATGGTAGGCATTTTTCTTCTGTCCCTAGCTCTCTCTCTCTCTCTCTCTCTCTCTCTCTCTCTCTCTCTCTCTGTGACTCTCTTTTCCCTTCTCTTACAAATTGTGACTTGCAATACATCCATTTAGGGGTTATCATGTATATCGCTTTGCTTATGTTCAATGCTCGGTTCTAGTCTGGCATTACCATTTCCAACAATTGTTAGCACACTGGAGGGCAAACTTTGTACAAATAAATATAAGTCCTAGATTTGAAGAGAGCAAAATTCTTTTCTGTTTTTAGGAGTTCAAATGGAATTTACAGTGGAGTCATTTTGATATTCACTAGAAATTAAAGAATTTTAAAAAATTTATGAGAATGCCATTTGTTGTTAGAATGGTAATCTAAGTAGACACTAGAAATCAGTTTCTGAAGAAACAGTCTTTTAGAAGTTCTGGATTTTTGTTTTTAAACCTGATGTCACCATGTTTCTTTTTGCTAGCACAGTTGTGAGTCACCTATAAAGTCTTCCATAATGACCTTGATTTGGTGGATTCCAAGTCAATATGTCTCCAATTCGGGGCATGTTAAAACCCACTGCATCTGCTGGTTCAAATCTTTGGAGTATATGTTTAAGGAAGAAACAGGGAGGTGTTGCAAGGAGAGCAGCTGAAAAAAAAGATCTTAGGACTTGTTTTCCTGGCACTAACAAAAAAATTCAAACTATATAGTTTATTCAGAATCAAACTATTCACCAGAGAATAGACATTTTTTCCACCCATACTTAAACCTGGTATGGTTGAACATATTTTTTGCTTTAGTTTTCTGTTATTCCATTACTAATATTTTCTTTTATTCCATTACTAACATTTGTGTGGAAGAGTAAATTCTGGCTTTACAGAAACCATCATTCACAGACTAAAAAAAGACATAAAAGAGTTAAAAGGGCTATATCAACATTGTTTTGAAAGATATTAATAAAGATGTTAACCACCTATAAAACTTAGTTTATTAAGGAGAAAATGTGTAGTGAAGGCTGAGGAAAGGAGAAATATCTGGTGTGATGCTGTATTTCTTCCTCATTCTATGACTAGTGCAGCTTTGTCAGAGCCTGTAATTTCCTTCCCTTAGTGTCCCAGCTAGGGTCATCTCCACTTAGGTTAGGCTCTTGAGGCACACTGAGCCTTTATATAGCAGGAAGTAGAAAAGGAATCCATTAAGCTCACTTGGGTACCTTTAATACTCTTTATTTTGAGAAATCAGATCACCATGAATCTAGAGGATAGGAGTAACAAAAGTGACACCTGTAACCACAGCAAATACTCCATCATCGAAGGAGACAGCGTGGCCATGATGACGAGGCTTCTCTCGGCGAGAAGTCAGAGGGCTTGCAGAAGTGGTTTCCTATGTCAATTTAAACTGCCTGTGTTTATGCAAAAAATCAATTCACACTTCTCCAAAAAGAATCAACCTTTGTGGTTTTCTGTTATCTTAATTAGCAATCACACAGACCTTCTTCGCTTTGTCAGCTACATCTAAAATAGAATTGCATTAACTAAGGATTTTAAAGGTTCATAACCTTCCTTTTTAATATAAGAAACCTTACCTCAGGCCTTGTCAGAGAACACTGACAATTTTCTGTGACAGGTAGCTCTGGAGACTGATGTTCCAAAATGAACAATTCCTATGTTCATAAAATATACGTATAATCACAATGTCTAGCGTGTACTTTTTTTCTTGAGCCTTGTGCTTAGGTAAAAGGTTAAATGGAAAGAACCATCCCTCACACTTTTCTTTTTTTGAATAAAAAATTATTTCTGCCACAAAGAACTGTCTTTTTTCTTACATTTTCTATTATACTACTGTGGGATATACATTTACAAAGATGCTCATGTTTGGATTTCAGTTATACAATGTTTCAGCACCTACCCCTCCACCAGTGCCCATTTCCTACAACCAATGTTCCCTGATTCCCTCTCCCCTCCTCCAACTGCCTCTATGGCAGGTACTTTTGCCTTTTCTCTCTCTCCTCTCTCTCTCTTCCTTCTCTTACCATTGTTACTTGCAATACATACATTTAGAAGTTATCATGTATATCCCTTTGCTTACTTTCAATGCTCAGTTCTAGGCTGGTATTATCAGTTCTCTGTCTTACCTAACCTCTGACTCCCACACACTTTCAGTAGATTCCACCTACTGACAAGACCTCCTGATCCAAGTTCTACCTGTCCTTGGATATTGGTATCATACTATTTTTAATATCCCACAAATAAATATAGTAATTCTATATCTGTCCTTTTCCCTCTGGCTAATTTCACTCAGCATGATCTTCCGTCAATCCATTTATAGGCAAATTTCATAACTTTGTTTTTCCTAACAGCTATATAGTATTGCACTGTGTAGATAGATCACAGTTTCTTTATCCAGTCATCTGTTCTTGGGCACTCTGGTTGTTTCCAGATACTGGCTATTGTGAATAGTGCTGCTATGAACATCGAAGTGTGGGTTATGTTTCTGATGTGTGTTTTTGGCCTCCCAGGGTATATTCCCAGGAGTGGTATTGCTAGGTCAAATGGGAGGTTAATTTCTAGTCTTTGGAGAAATGCCCATTTTGTTTTTCAAAAGGCTGTACCAGTTGACATTCCCACCAACAATGGACGAGAAGAACTGTCTTATTTCAGGTGATAAGATGCACTTTGATAAAGCTCTGCATTTTTCCTTTGTTTATTTGTAATAAGGTAGACACAGACATTCCAAATTCCCTCTTTTTATAAACGATTAGCTAAACTATTTGTCTATTTGAACAAAGTATTCATAACCAACTTTTGAGTAAAATTTTATCCTATTCCCAAATTAACTTAGGCAACTCCTAAGACTGATTTTGCTTAGAACCCTCCATAAGGACATTGCTCCCCAAACAGGAAAGTTAAACTAACTTCAGGGTTAAGCCTTCTCAGAGAGCTCTAATGATAGTACAGTGGGTAGAACGTTCATCTTGCATGCCGCCAACCAGGCTTCAATTCCCAGGATCCCTTATGTTTCCCAGAGCACTACCAAGAGTGAGCCAGGAGTGATTTCTGGGTGCACCAAGAAGAGCCGAAAAAATAAACTTCTCTGACCTCCCACTCTCTCTTCTACCTAGCCTCTTACTCTATATCACACCCCCACCTTTTTATTTTTTTTTGCCTGGTATGTGAGATTCTTGCACATTTTTTATTTTGATAATAGCCCTATTCAACACCCACTCCCTTACTTCCTAGTCCAGTAGTCATGCCACCATTTACTATTAGCTTTATTTAAATTATCTCTACTTACTAAGGTAAAGTTTTTTTCTTATTTGAGAAAGATTTAGAAGTTTGATTTGGAAATAACTGCTGAGGGCCAGAGTCATAGTTCCGTGGGTAAGATGCTTGCCTTACACACAGCTGACCTGATTCCATCAGCTACCTGCACTACATATGGTTCCCAAGCCCATCAGTAATGATTTCTTAGTACAAATCCAGAAGTAAGCCTGAGCACAATTAGGCGTGGCCTCAAAACAAAAATAAATAAATAAATTAGTTGACTGTATAAATATAGTTAATTTTATAGTTCGTGATTTTAAGGGGAATCTCTTTTCTTTATGCTATTTTTTTTCTATCAATAACTCCAGTTGGTTTGAGAGAAGAGAAAATTGTATTGGTCTCTCTGGGGTTATCTGCTTCTTGTATTGAACATTGCCTCTGAAGTAAATGAGACAGGGCAAGAGTTCTCCATTTCCTCTTTTAAAGATACTTTCCCTAGAGCTTTGGAAACCAGAAAAACACCTCTCTACATGTATTCTGTTGTACAGATTTCTAAATCTCTTGAACATAAACACTTTTCCCAGGGTTGGAATATTCTCTTCAGAGCTCCACTCAACAGAATAGCGATCACAGCCTGGCTCAGGTGGCTGCTTTGTGGTCGTGCAGTTCATCAATAAGTGCTCGAGATTAGAGGTGACTACAAGAGTATCCCACCCGCACAGCAAAGCCTGGCAAGCTGCACGAGTCGTATTTGATATGGCAAATACCAGTAACAATTATAGAACTCATTCCCATGACCTGATGGAATGGTTTGAGGCTTTTTATGTTCCTGGAGCTAGCAGATGCCCTTGGGCTATACTAGCATGTGACAGGACGAATGGAGATGTTACTGGTGCCCGCTCAGGCAAATCGATGATCAACGGAAAACAAATGATACAAGTAATTGCTGGATATGGAATGCCATTTACCCATAAAGAGAGAGAATGAAAATATTTTTATTTAGGTTATACAGAAATTTGGATGCTGATAAGAGAAAATGACATAAAATGACTCCTGAGACAGAAGCCACGTTTTAGTAAATTCTACAGCAGTGAGATTTCTTTTGTAACTGTTTTCATTAAACAGCAAGATCCTTTGGTAGCTTAGGGGGTAATTGTAAGATGGAAGTCTTAAGAGAACATGATATGTTAATGCAAAATGGGTTTGTTCATTGACTCAGTCACTGTATAAACCCTATCTCTTTGTTTTCTGTAGTACAATTACTGCTTAGAATTACCATCACTCCCACAAAGCTGCAGTTTTTTTTTGTCTTCACATTAAATCCTAGTGCTTGACTATTTTTACTACTGACTTCCCTACTGAGTCCCCAGAGAAAAGAGGGGTTGAACATCCAGCTATGCCTGGGGCAAGACATTGATTACTGCACAGTCAGAAATGAAGTAAGCAATATACAGAGAGAGAACAAAAAAATAATGGCTTTGGAACAATGGGGAAAATTGCAATTAGGCTGTTTATTCCCCCTATTCAAAGGCAGACTTTGCCCTCCATTAGTTGCTTTATGCTTTGTCTGTTGGTCTTTTGGCCTATCATAATGCTCTTTATGTTTTGATAGAATGGTAAATAAGGGCAAACATATTTGTTACTTTTGTCTCTTAACTGCATGTCAATCATTTTCCATTCAAGAACGAAATGACCTTCTTTGTAACGGAAAACTTCACTGATCTTTTTGTATTCTGCTCTAATGTTTTAATACATACATTTCCTTTTATCTGGCTATTTATAAAGTCATTATAAATCAAAGAAATTGCAGTATAACAGGAAATGGTTGACATTTTTTTATCTCAAAGACTTATTCATAATTTCCCAATTACATGTAGTTTAAATACATAGCATCCAATCTGCAGTTTTTGATATAGTGCCAAGTACCATCTGCTTTCCTGAATTTTGCTATAGTTATCTATCCATGACATAAGAGTACTTCTGAGAACTTTAACTTGAATACAAACCTCTCTCAATAGAACCTTGAAATTTTCTGTTCAATAATCTTTTCTTACATAAATGCACAGTTATATTGATTTCCATATCCGGCTGCTTAATGACCTCCACTACCAACATATCGGTATTTCTTTTCCTTTCAGACCAAGAGGTGCTTATACTTCTTCCAACATTACCTCAGACTCATAAAAGGCGTATTTTGATTGAATATGAGCAAAATTGCCATATGTAAATGCTGGCCTAAATGTGATCTTTCTGATGCAATACTTCGCGAAGAAAACTCAAAACAGAGTGAGTTTTTCAGGTTACAGCTAGCCAGAAATAATATCTCTTCTTTTTTTTTTGGGGGTCACACTCAGCAATGCTCAGGGCTCTTCGCTCAGGAATTACTCCTCCCCAAGCTCGGGGGACTCTATGGGATGCCGGAGATTGAACCCAGGTCTGCTGTGTGCAAGGCAAACACCCTACCCTCTATACTATAGCTCTGGCCCCCAATAATACCTGTTCTAATTGTAGTTTTAGTCTCTCTCCAAGGCAGAATTTAAACCAATAGATTCAGAGCTCTTGGTCAGCTCTGGACAGGCAATCTCCAGGGAAGACATCCCATCCCCCACTTTCCCAAGAGGGGAGATGGCTTTATCTCAAGAACCTCTGATTTCCTTTGGCAATAACCTTGACCCGTTCTCTTCCCACTATAAATTCCCTCTCTGTGTGCAGCTTCCAAGTCTTTCTACTTGCTAGATGAGGTGTTTCCTAATTCATAAAACATTTAATGAAGTCAATAAGCTCTCTGAGTTTAAATAAATGAATTTAGGTTTTGTCAATCTAAAATTCCGCTTAGAAGTTAAATAATTTAAGTTGGGCTTTTAGGAGGGTAATCAAAATTTGTTCTGTGTAAAGTCACTTGTTACTTGTCTTCCCGTTGTTGTTTATCAATTTGCACCAGAGGGTGCCAGTAACGTCTCCTTTTGTTGGGAATGAGGTCCATTATTATTACTGTTTTTGGCATAGCGAATACACCACGGATAGCTTGCCAGGCTCTGCCGGCTCTGAGTTCATTCCAGGGGGCCCAGTCTTTTTCAATGTCAGACCATCAACCATCCAGGGCCCAAAAGTCAGAGCCCTAGGTGCAGACAAGCCTGTCTCCTGTATGCCACCTGCCAGCAGCCTGGCACCACAGCCAAACCTGCAACACCCCAAAGGGCACAGGAAAGAGCATGTGTATAAAAACATACAAATTCTCAAAAAGCAGAGCTGGGAACCCATGAGGTGCCTGAGGTTTCCAGGATGCTGGGGAGTAACCCCCAGCCACCCTGTGTGCAAGGCCGCTGTTCCAGTGTGGGGTCCCCTCTCCCCTACACATCTGTATTCTGACAAAACCAGAATGATTGTCAACTTACACCCAGACAGTACAGCATCAGCCTCCAAATATTCATGTCCTTGACTGATTCATGCATTGATTGAGCTGCACGGCTGGGGAACATGAAAACCACATGTGCATGGAAAGTTCTGGGAGATACTGGACATATCCCCACAGTCCAATGGCACATCTGTGTAAAAAGTACCATTAATAAATGATTTTTATTTCAGCTCCAAAAAAAAGATTTCCTAGTTTTCTTTTCTGATAACAATCACTGGTTTCCAGGGCACTTGTCATGCAATATACAACATTTATGTAATTTTTTAAAAAATGGGTGCATTTGACAGACAAAATTTAATATACCATTTGAAAATCATAAATATTCTAGTTTGAAAGTCTGGTATCCCATGGACACACCGAAGAGCTTCAGGGAATAGACACAAAATACAATCTAACATTTTTGCATTAAAACTGAAACAAGACAAGTTTATTACATAACCTCTAACCTTTTTATGCTAGACTCAAGCAAAAACTCGGTTGTTTCTTTAAAAAATGAATTTATGGTTTCCTGTAGAAGCATTAAGATACTTTTTCTATTTAAATTATTTTATGTGATTTTATTAAAATGTGAAAGATAATATTAAACAGTGATTACATACTGCCACTATAATAACGTCTAATCTTGATATGAACCCTTAAATACTGTCCATTTCAGTTGGTCTTGTTATATACAGTTCCTTGGAATAATATTTTTACTTCTACAAGGTATTTGAACTCTGAGGAACATTTTCATTTTTTCATTCTCTTGCAGTATCAGCCTCCCAACACAAACCTTCACCTAAGAGTTTTCAGTGATCAACAGAAAGAACTGTCTGCCCATTCATGTTAGCAACACTTTTAAAGTATGGCATGAAAGTACCTATTTTAAATATGGAATGCCTTTTAATTTTTAATCTTGGAATGCTGCATGCTAGCAAGAGATGTTGTTTAATAACAATTTTCCACTTCTAAGCAGTGTAGCACAGATTTCAACCAGCTATAGATTTGGGGTCAGAAACAGGTTTGCTGCCAGGAGTAATTCCTGAGTGAAGAGCCAGGAGTAAACCCTGAGCATTGTCGGGTATGACCGAAAAAAAAAAAAAAAAAAAACAGAAACAGCAGAAACAGGTTTACAAGTAATATGTATTTTTTTCATTTTTTTGTAATTTAATGTTATTCGATCCTAAGTCCTTGCCCTAGAGACTAATAAGATACCCAGGCTTCTTCGTGTTAAAGGGAAAATAATATATTTAGAAGTAAAGACAAGCTATTCAGACTTTGTTAAGCTTTGAACTTCTCTCCACCCTCAGACATGACAGAACTTTCACCTAATTGCACTGATGGGAATGTGGGAAGAGGACTCTAGTAAAATTCTGTGAGCTCATAAATAGTGACCTATCTGTCCCTTGTGTTCATCTACACAGCCCACTCAGAGTCAGCACCTCTGACTTGGGTCAGATATCTGAGGCTGGGTGACCTAAGGGCATGCTCTTCTTATAGAAATACAGTTGACCCTTAAATAACACGGATAAGACAGGGTGGGGAAGGGGCTTATGGGTAGTGAGTCTTTGCACAGTGGAAGATGCGCATGTAACTTTCTTTTGGAGAGATGAGGAATTTGAAGTCTGCCTAGGAGTACTCAGCATGTATTTCTGGCTCTTTACTAAGGGATCAATCCCAGCAGTGCTCTGAAAACCATATACAGATCCAGGGATTGAACAAGGGTTAACTGTATGTGTAAGGCTAGTGCTTAGCCTCATTCCTATTCCCTTTGACTCGTACCAAATATAACCAATCATAGGCTTTCTGTGTTTTGGAAGCCTTACATGTAATGTGAATTGTTAATTAACACAGACATTACATGTTTCATATATTACACATTGCATAATTGCAGTATGGTTGGAGGAAATGAAAATATTTTAAAAATAATAAAAATAACATAGATTTATCACACTATGCCATTTATTGAAAAAGAAGTCACATATAAATATAAATATATCCTTTCCATTCAAATTGTGTTATTCAGTGGCTAACTTGTCATCAATTCATTAGGCCCAACTCTTTAGTGACCTAGATAGGGCCTGCAGTACTTTCTTACCATTCTGAAACGTTGTCTCCATGTTGAACACACAAGTGAGGAATTTTAAGTGAAAAGTATGTTGTGTATTTCTACTTGCTACACTAGCAAAACTTCCTGTGCAGAGTGAGAACAGAGAGAAGAAAAAAATTTTATATCTCTAAACACATCCGAATATCATATTAAAATATATCTTCTGCTCACTGTTTTATGGTTGATTCTATGCTGGTATGACAGATTTCCCTACAGTGTTGAAAGATTTCACTCAGATATTGTCAGTGTGTTCCACAAATAGTTCGTGACTATAATTTTTTCTAGGAAGTTGACTTACATAAAAAAGAGCCATATATGTCTAAGATTATATAACTTTCCATTAGCATTCCCCCAGTTTGAGCGCAATTCCAAACCATCCTCAGGTTCTAATTCACAGCAAGTTGGAAGCTTTAGCACAACTGTAGAGTTATGTAAGTGGCTGAGTGATAGTATAAATATTGTGCTTGTCTTCCATGCCACTGACTTGGGTTCTATCCACTACAGTGTGACCCCAAAACGACAACAAAAAGAAGTTATGTGGGGTTAGATGAGCATTGCTGTGACTTCACAGGACACAGATTTTATTTTATCTAATATTTTCTCTTTTTTTATTAACACCGAATTGATACTGAAAATATTCTCCAGTAACATTTTTTATATGCTGATCTCTGAGTATTCTGCTGAGGAATCATCTCAAAAAGTGACCTGGTAGACAATTGAACTGCTTGTTACCTCTCCTTAAAGGTACAAAGTATCACAGACATAATAACCAAGACATCACAGGTAATCAAAGATTTGTTATTCACCTAGATAATGGTCAAATAAAGGAAAAGTATTACCTATGTGGTTTCCATATAGAAAAGGAAAATTAAAAAGAAAGGTGTTTGCTATGGAGGAAGGCTGTGGTGGGGTAGGGGTGGGAGGGAAACTTGGACATTGGTGGAGGAAAATTTACACTGGTAAAGGGACAAGTGTTGGAACATTTTATGACTGAGACCCAGTCACCAACAACTTTCTAACTGTGCATCTCAAAGTGATTCAATTAAAAAAATTTGAATGGTGTTCCCTGAAATTTGTGCAATGAAAGACACAGAGAAATAGATTGAGGGGAAAAAGGTTGTAAAGGGAGAGAGAAAAATGAAATATAAGAAAAGAGAAAGGATAGAGCATACTCTTTGTCCTGAGGGTCATCCATATATCTATTTAAAGGTCTGCTGTCTGGAGTTCTTTTTATTATTATTATTATTGTTATTGTTATTATTGTTATTATTATTTGTGTTATGAGATTTTATCATAAAAAATTCTCTCATAACAAAAAGCAGTTTTTTACAGCACTCTCTTAATTTACTCTTAGCCTTTACAGAGTGACAATAGTGATTATTTGCTTTAGATTTAAATATATGAACTGTACTAGGTAGTAAGTCCCTGGACATCATTCCTCAGCCATGTTTCTTTATCCCTACTATAACACCGTCCATGTTGTCAAGGATAACAGAAGTAGCATTGCATTGGATGGACCTATACCAGGCATTTTAGTTTTGTTCATTCACATGGCTGGGGGAGAGGAAGGGCGAGCCTCGGAGGAGCCCAGAGAAATCCCCACGCCTTGCTGGCAGCGATCTTCACAATCCACACTCTGCAGCAGGTAAGATCTCCACCCAGAAAATTAATCCAGTCTCCAGCCTGGCCTGTCAGAAACCCAGCCTACAAGGACCCACCACGCAGAGACCCGCCCTTCAGAGGAGAGTATTTCAAGTCCAGGAATGCTTGAGCCTAAGACACAGGTACACCCGGCAGAGCAGAAACCAGCTTTCCCCGTTGCACATTTACCTCCAAATTACCGTAAATATTCTACCCACCCCTCTGAGAGAGCCCCACAAAGTAATGAGAATATAGCGCCCGCATGGCAGAGCCTGGCAAGCTGTCTGATGTGTGTTCGATATGCCAAATCCAGTAACAGAAATGTTTATTTTCCTGACCCCAAAAGAGCCCTTAATATGGCAGCAGTAAGAAAGGCAAACAAGCAGTGCCTGCCTGATAAAATTTCATGGCCATCCTAGGCTGCCAAAACGAAGAAGGACTAAAATGACTGTCTGTACTTTCAATGCACGTACGCTGGCATCGGAAGCATATATTGAGGATCTGATGGTGCAAGTGCAAGAGATCAAGTACAACATCATTGGTCTGACTGAGACGAGGAAGCATCAGTTGCATCATGCTATATTTGACACCAGAGAAGAATTGTTCCTTGGAACATATGACAAAAGAGGCATTGGTGGAGTTGGTGTCCTTGTCAACACAAACATGGCTGTAAACATTGATCCATTTGAATGCCTAACAAACCGAATAGGACGATTACAGTTGAAGAGATGTGGCTCACTGCCAGCAATTTCTATCTTCATTCTCTACGCACCAACATCCACATACAAAGAAGATGAAATTGAGAAATTCTACATGGAATTGGAGGAGTTCTATAAAAGATCACACCTTCTACAAGATCATAGTCGGTGATTTTAAGGCCAAGATAGGACCAAGAAGATCGGCTGAAGAACTCCACATCGGGACCTATGGCCTAGAATGGAACGGACAGGGTGAGAGACTATCTGAGTTCATCATATCCACCAAGACCATTAATGGGAACTCACAGTTCCAGAAAGCTGAAGCGAACGTTGGACATGGGAATCTCCTGGCGGACAGTTCCACAATGAAATTGACCACATCATCTTCAATCGACGGTTTTGTCTGACCGATGTTGCTGTAGTCCCCAAATTCCAAACAGGATCGGACCACCGTCTCCTTCATGCAAAATTCTACTTCCCGTAATGGGGAGAAAAGGCTGCAAAGTTTAAGAAGAGAACTCCCAGAACAACCACCAACTGGGAACTCTTTAGCACCATTGCAGCAACATGGGAAGATACCATCATTGACGACATCGATGAAGAAATCAACCAACTGGTTCAGCACCTCCATGATTGTGCGAAGAATGCCGAGAGAAAGACACAAAAGGACGCTTGTGTTCAGAAACTCTAGAGCTCATTTGCCAATGTGGCAAGGCGCGAGCCTCAGGAGACCAAATGCTAACGTACAAGCTTGCTAAACGGTGCAGAGAAGCGATAAAAGAAGACCTCAAAGAAAGAAGAGCAGACATACTGGAAGATGCAGCAGATGCCGGGAAAAGCATTCGCACTGCCCGCCTGTACTTTGCCAACTATATACCCCAAACAGTAACAATAATGGACCTCATTCTCAATGAATGGAGGCGTTACTGGCACCCACTCAAGCAAATTGATGAACAATGGGAAGAAAAGTGATAAAGTGTAAGTGATTATTTGTGGTAGGGGCTAGAAAATTTTGATGGTGAATCTTGATGGGGAGAAATTAAAGAACAGGACAAGTTGTCTCCATGCAGAAGCTTACAATAGCAGAGCTGAATGAGTAGAGTTTTGAGATTGTGTATTCTGGCAGGGATTAGTGCAATTCTTAAATGCATCTGTTGAATATTGGTATCATGATATATATATATATATATATATATGTTTATATATATTTATGTCATGCAAATAAAAGCAGTCATTCTATATTTGTCTCTCTCCTGGCTAATTTCACTCAACATGATCCTCTCCATGTCCATCCATTTATGGGAAAATTTCATAAAATATCCAAATTCAGGTGAAACGTGGATCAGGAGGTCTTGCCAAAGGTGGAAACTACCACAAACATGTGGGAGCAGAGGTTAGGTAAGACAGAGAAGGGAACAGTGTGCTAATAATTATCAAAAAGTCTATTAAAATCCACAACATGTAAGAGAGGGGAGAGAGAAAAAGAGAGAGAAAGAGAGAGAGAGAAAAGAGATGGAGAACCTGCCAGAGGCTGACTAGGGAGGGGAGGAGGGAATCGGGGACATTGGTGGTAGGAAATAGGCACTGGTGGAGGGTTGAGTGCTGGAACACTGTATGGCAGAAACCCAAACATGAACATTTTTGTAACTGTTAAAAAATACATTTTAAAAATGCATCTGTTGGGAATGTCTTGTGATCAACTCCATTTTTTCATGCAACTGTTCACTTTTCTTTTCAGTGCACACCTCCCATAATCTGACACTTAGGCCATTTATAAGATCATATTAACGCAAGGCCTTAGATTAAGTTGTCACAACAATGCATTTTATCAGCAATGTATATCTATTTGCCACAGTTTGTGAGGCTGGAGGTCTAGGAAAATGCAGCCATCATGGGAAGACTCTGGACAGTTGTGCCATTCAGGTTGTGGACAGCTTGGAATCTTTTTGGAATCTCAGGTGGCATAAAGAAAACAGGTTAGCACTTAAAGGGTCTTCCTAAATGAGCACTAAATTGCTTCATGAGAGTGATGCCCTCATGACCTCATTATCTCCTAAAGTCTGTACCTCTCTGAATAATATCATCACCTTGAAGGCTGGTGATAGGAGGCTAATAAACATTGTCTGTATTATATCCATACCTTGATTTCTAAATTCATTTAGTTTCTCAAATTGTTTCTGAAACTCAGAATTCCTAAACTCAGGATTATCAATCAAGGGATGAAGCACATGTCTTTTATGCAAAGCCTTGCACTACCCAGCTGAGTATTTTATATTCCTGGGATTCAGCCAAACTCAGGCAATTTGTAAAATGTTCCAAAGAAGAGCACAGTACCAGGTCATGCGGACAGAGAGCTTCAGTGCAGAAAAGCAAAATGCGATCTATCAAGTAAGTATCTAGGGTACAAAAACTTGAGAATAAGTGAAAAACTTGGATTTCAAAAAGAATGAGAGAGAAAGAAAGAGAGAGATAGAGACAGAGAAGACAAGTGGGGACAGGGAGCAGGAGGGTAAGTGCTGCAAATGCAGACAAGGACCTTGTGTTAGCTTATCTTTCCTCTCAATGCTAACCCTCAGGTGTTTAGTTTGGTAGATCAGATGGACTGTGCCTCAGTCAACCAATCTGAGAGAGTTCTGGTATTTATTCTGGTGTTGAAAAAGAGTTGGAGTTCTAGTATTTATTCTGGTGTCTACTGAGTCCACACTTTCTCCCTTGAAAAAACTCCTCTTACCGCAATGAGTCTACCATCTTCCAACCTGTTGCTTGGCAACAAAACTCTTTCTGAGTCTATTCCTATATCTCTTGATTTATTCAAGTGATGGCAGTTGTATGTATCAAATCTTTTGTGTTTATGTCAGTGTCTATTCCAGAGTAGAGACGTCCAGGTATTGAAATGCCAGCAGGATAGCCTTAGGACTGATAGGCTTTAGTCCATTGGTATGAGAAACATTTGACATGGATGGGACACACTAGAACATGTTATGTCTCAAAGTCAATAAGATTAAGGAAACATGGACCACACGTGACAGAAAGAGTGGAATTCCATAATGGTGGTGTTATAAAGGGTTTACAGCATTGTGGCTCCAGGACATTCTGTGATGTGTGTCTCAGTTTGGTAGCTTGTTCTTATAAAGTTAGGTCTATCAGAGGAAAGAAATAAAGAAATAAAGAAACCAGAAACAGAGTTTGAAAGTCTTAGCTGTTCTTTCTGTCCTGTTGTTTCCAGCTGGCAGATACAGCCTAGTGCAGTACTTACTGTAGAATAGCTGTCTTTCCCCAAAAAAAAGTTTTTATAATTAATTACATTGTTATATTTGTCACAACCTATGAAGTTAGTAAGGGGTCATTGATATGATAAATGCCAAGAATTATTACAATCATATTCAAAGCTACTGATTCATTTGCCCAAGACTTCCTGTATAACACTAACACAAGTATGATCTGTGATTAACTATGGCTTTGAAATAAGTCTAGTATAGTTGGATGAGAAATTGTGATATAGCTAATTTAGATACAGCTGACATTTTTAGGAAAAATGTCAAAGATATATTCTTACATTTACCTAAGGGTAAATGTAAGGGATATACATATTTTCTATAAAGAATGTGATTTGTATAAATTCTGCCAAAGAGTAGTTCTTGAGTTTCTTAAAATCTTCTCATGTTGAGGAAGTATTGGCTAATTTACTATTGCCTCTATAAATGGCTTATCAGTTCCTTAGAATAAAACATAAGCTCCTTAAAATAAAACAAAATCAAAGACTTGCCTTAAAAACTCAACTTAATGGGGCCTGAGTGATAGCACAGCGGGTAGGGCGTTTACCTTACATGCGGCCAACCTGGGTTCCATCCCTGGCATCCTATATGGTCCCATGAGCACGCCAGGGGTAATTCCTGAGTGAAGAGCCAGGAGTAACCCCTGAGCATTGCCGGGTGTGACCCCCAAAAAAAGCAAAAAAAAAAAACCCTCAATTTAAAACTTCTGGTTCTGCTCACCTACACTCTTTACCTTAAATTCATCCACGACAGTATTCCATTAGCATATTACAATTACTCAAGAGATTTTACTTTTCTATTTGGGTGGTCAGCCCCAAGCAGACCTGCATGTCTGGGAGTCACTCCTGGAATATTCAAGCAGGCTGACGGTTGACAGCTAGGGCAGGAGGAAGAGATATTGCTTGGACCCTGCAGTGTCCTGGGCCACCGGGACTATAGCCAGCAATCCTTGGAAATCTACAGGCCTAGATCTGGTGATGCTCAGAGTGGTGGTACCTTATTTAATATTAATTTCATTTTCTTGAACACTGACATACTTTTTTAAAGACTGTATTTTCAAATTGACTTCAATGGTTTAAGAAAGCAATTTTGGGTCTGGAACAATAGCACAGAGGGCTGGGCATTTACCTTGCATGCAGCAGGCCTGAGTTCTATCTTTGCATCCCATGTGGTCCCCAGAGCACCACCAGGAGGGGATTCCTGAGTGCAGAGCTAGGAGGGACCCCTGAGCATGGCTGAATGTGATCCAAAAAGCCAAACAAAAAAAAAGGAGAAAAAGTAAAGAAAAGGAAGCTATTTTGTACACATGCAAAATTTCTCCTGCAAAACTTGCATTTTTTCTATTTTGGGAAAATAATTTGAATGTGGCCAACCAGTTGTCATTTCCTTAAACTAAGTGAAGTTCAGGAAAGTCAGACCATTCTTTTCAGGATTTTAACTTAGACAAAATTAGTAGAAAGTCAAAAGAGAATTTTGAGAGGGGAAATGAGGTTTAGAATATTTTTGAGAGGTAGAGCTTAGGAACATTTATTCTTAAGATATTTCCAAGGATAATGAAAATATCCAAGGAGTATATCTTGCTTAGCTAAATTCAAGTTCTTTGGTGGGAGAGAAAGACGTAGGCACAGGGTTTTCTATATCATGCAAACACATCTACTCCCTATGTGCATGGAACTGATTCTGACAACTCACGAAGAGATCTATTGTAGCTTAAAAATTTGTCTGACTCTTCAGTATCATTCAATGTTTAATTTAAAGCCTGACTTGTCACACAGTGTGGATGCAATACAAAGTAGCCATTGTTTCACCATTTTATTATTCTAGATTGATTTTTAAACAATTTGATCAAATAAAAAAAAAACATTGCTAATACACTCAAAATAATTGATGATCCAGTAAAGAAAGGTGAGTTTTAGAATCAAGCATGGGAAAAGAAGAAAAAGGAACAGAGAAATGAGATAATTGAATTAGGAACCAACATTATAGACCACAGAAACAAACAATTTACTGAATTTCGACAGCTTTTTTTTTTAAGTCAGTTGATGATGTGTACATTTCTTCACACTAGAAAGTCTCAGAAAGGTACCTACATGTATTCTACATGATATTTTTTGGTGTTCCATAAACTTTCTTGTGTGCTTGCTTAATTTTGTTTTTTGAGCCACACTCAGTAGTGCTCAGGAATTACTCCTGACTCTGTGCTCAGGGATCTTTCCTTCCAGGGGCTCTGTGGGGGTGCTATGGGATTGGCCTGGTCAGTCTTCTGCAATGCAACACCCTATCTGCAGTACAATGACTCAGGGACACCTTTTCTGTTCTTTAAACCTTCAGTTCCCATATGTTATGGCAAGCAACAGGGGGCGCTACAAAGATTTGATACAAAATAACAAAAAGTGATATTTTGAGGAACACATTATGCCACTAACTTTTCAGAATGTCTTTGATGAATTAGCATAAACAGTTCTACTTGTCATTTAGAAAAACACATAAGCAGAGGTGAATGGCAATCTCAGTGGAGGAGGGAGGCGACATTGTATAAATGACTCTGGCTACCAGCTCTTCTTTTTCCCCTTTAGGTTCTGATGCAACTTAATCCATTAGAATGTCACAATTCACACTTGCTTTTATTTATTTAGTGAGCTCTATTGAGTCCTTGAAGACTTGTGGGCAAAACTCCTTGACTTGAAAGACTGAGTTTCTAGGGCAAAGGTGATAGTATAGATTTTGGCCCCACCACCGGGAAAGCACTTAAAAAGACATAGCCATTAAATGATTCAATTAATCTAACCTCCCACCTGCCCTTTTTAAGAAAAGAGACTTCTCTGCCACAGCAGCAACCCAAGACCATCCCCTTTGTGCATTCACTGCATGGAATCAAGCTGTTTTTCCAAGCTGAAAGCTTTGTAGGACTCATCTAAGGGTTGGAAACAGAGAAAGAGGTTTCTGTTCAGAGGGCAGTTTCATGAAATCACTTGAAGCAGTTTTCTCTGATCTCATATTACTTATTATAAACTTTTAAAAAACAACAACAGTAATATCAAAACCGGCATGGTATTTTAGTGAATTGACAGCCTTCAAGTTAAAAACTGGGCTTACCAACATATTGTTAATTCCCGTTCTTTACATTGCATGGTAATTTCCAGGCAGTTTAAAACCACTTCTGGCCTGCCCTCTCTATTTGAATCTACCGCTGAGTCTAAAAGCCTTCTTGATTCCCCTGTGTTTATTAGAGATTCTTTTTCCATTTGTAGAATCAATACTAAATGCAGGCATAGGCAGATGGCATTATTCTTGGTATTTGGAACAATGGGAGGTCATCATTTATCAGTACTTTTTCAGGCACCAGAAAATGATAAGGCAAAATAAATGCATAGGTTAAGTAATTTTTCATCTACTTAGATTTATGGCACATTAGTTCCTAACTAGGTATACATACTTAGGCAGACATAAGAAGCCTTAATATAAATATAAAAACTCTGGAATAAATACACAGTTTTAGTGCTGTGACTCAATGAAAACTATTTTGTGTGCTTAATCCAAAAATTTTAAAGAAACCTAGGTTAAAAGATATTTGGAAAATAACACTATGGGACAACATATTTAAAATTTCTTGTAAAAAAGAATTGGGATAGTGATTTACTCTTTTAAAAAAGTTTTATATTTAGGGCACACTTTGGGAATTTACTAGTTTATACTGAATGTGCTAACCTGATAAGCTTATAAAATGTTTTCATTTTGTACTCTCAATTCTAACAATGTTTATCTATGCTTTTCATAACCTGTCACTCAGCCAGGCACTGGGAACATAAATGGTCTCATTAAAATGCTCCTTTCAAGATGTTTTTCTTGAATAGACATTGGTAGAGATTCCAGATAAATTGAATAAAGAATAAAAGGACAGAGTAACAAAACATTGAACTTGGAATGCCTTATAATAGTTTAAACTTCATATTTAACCTCTTTATCAGATGTCAATTAAATCTACTTTCTGTATGTTTTCAAATTATATCTACATATTAAGTAAAATATAAGTGATGAATTATACTTAACATTTGTCTTGCCCTTCTGGTGCTAGACTAAAATTTTAAATGGAAATATCTGAAATTACTTTTCATTCCACTGTATACCTATGTATTATATCAGAGCCCTCTTAAAAGTTGTAAAATGTTTGAGATGTATAAGGGAAGGAAAACTAGCTCTCCACAAACTTGTACTATATACTAAGCTATATGTGAAGTCCTTTAAACATCTTGCATTATTTAAATGTTCTTACAATTATCTTATGAGTGAGGTGCTTTACTCCTTGTGTTTCATGTTGGACACTGACTCATACTTATTCAGAAACAACCTTTTGTTTCTAAGCTCCACAGGAAATGAGGTTGATTAACAAATCCACAATTGTGATACCAAATACTTTTTCAGATCCTTTTGTAGTCTTTTTAAAAAACATTTTGTGATATGTTCATTAGTGTATGTGTAATCTGAAGAATAAAGCATCAGTTGTTCAGAAAGTACACATTTTTATATGGTGTTTAAGCTGTAAATTATTATGTCTACATCTTAAAATATCCAAAAGTAAACTATTCTGACTTGGTATGGTTTAGTAGGTCATTAAATAACATTACCACTCATTTACATAAATACAATAACAATAAAAATGAGAATTAAGCCCAGTAATGCTGAGGCTAGACCACTAGGAAAGACTCACTCAGTCTAGCTGTGGGGACCCGAAAATTTAGTTCTAGGGTCTGTGCTCAGGGCATGACAGTAATGATGTCACCAGAGTGACACCCAGGAATTTTCAGCAGCCACATGGTTCTATAAATGCCAAAAAAATTGTCTATCCCATAGAGTCTTGGCTCCAGAGCAATAGTATAGTGGGTAGGTTGTTTGCCTTGCACGTGACCGACATGGGTTCAATCCCCAGTATCTCATATGGTGCCCCCCGAGCACTGCCAGGAGTAATTCCTGAGTGAAGAGCCAGGAGTAACCCCTGATCATTGCTGGGTGTGACCCCAAAATAAAAAAAATAGTCTTATTGCCCGCCTCCTATAGAAGAAACATTTCTGAAGTAAGGAACCAAATATAACCTAACAAATCATAGCCAATAAGAACAAACTATTTTTCTGATATACAAGGTATTGGGCTGCATTTCATGAATACAAGTTAAACAAAAGACAGTTCTGACATAGTAAGTGTTTCTTTATTGCCTGAGAAATCACCCTAATTAATCATCTCAACCCAGTATTACATGTTTTTTTTAACCTTTGATCTGCCAAGACTCTCTAGATAAATTGGCAGAATTTACCAAGATTTTAAGTACTTTTTTTCCAAAAAATTCTCCTGATTTTTTTTTGTTATTGTTTTACCCCTCAAGGTGTTGCAGGCATGACTGAGGTACCAGCTGCATCGACAGGTGGCAGACAGGAGATAGGCTTGTCTACACTCCTGAGCTCTGCCCTGTGGGCCCTGGATGGTGATGAGCTGACATAGAAAAAGACTGGGCCCAGTGGGATGAACCCAGAGCCACAACAGAGCCTGACAAGCTATCCATGGTGTATTCGATATGCCAAAAACAGACGAGATCGGGCACGCTCCACGCTCAGGGTGGTATGGCCGTAGACCGATATGCCAAAAACAGTAACAATAATCGACCTCATTCCCAATGAATGGAGATGTTACTGGTGCCAGCTAGAGCAAATCAATGAACAACAAGAAGACAAGTGACAAGTGAAAAGTTGTTTTGTTTTGTTTAAACTTTCTCGGGTTTGGAAGGCCATTCAGCAGGTAGGCAGTTGCCCTCCACTGCATATGATTATATGAACCCACTAGGAGTGATCCTTGACCACTGAGCCCAGTGTAAGTTCTGAGTACTGTCAGGGTAGTTGTAGCCCAGAAACAAAAACAAAAAGGATTCTCATTCAAAAAGTCAAGGCAATGTATTAGCAGGAAATTCTAGTGGTATGTAGAATATATCTATTCTGCCAAAATAACTATTGTGAAATTACTGAGTTACATTCAATTATGTAAATATAATTCCTAAAATGTCTACTAACCATTCTCCTAGGGAATATGAAGAATTTCTCTTAAATCTGCATCTTGATCACTTGATCACTTGATCACTTGATCACTTGAATCCCATTATTCATCGATTTGCTCAAGCGGGTGCCTGTAACATTTCCATTGGACCCTATCACGTGCCAATGTAGCCCAATGACATCGGGTTGATTCAGGAATATGAAGAGCCTCAAACCTTTCCTTCAGGGTCTTGACAAGGAAGTCTGACTGTCTTGTAGGTGGGCAGCCATGTGATCTTTTGACATCCCGTGGGATCCAGTCGGTAACAGCTCTAGTCCAGTGGTTGTCTCCAAATCGCATTACATGTCCAGCCCATCTGATTTTCGATGCCTTGGCAAACGAGACAGCATCCCTGATTCTGGAATAGCGATGGAGGTCAGAACTCCGGATTCCTTCTCTCACTTGAGTGAGGCGTGATATTCCAAGCATAGCTCTTTCAATTCCTCTCTGGGAGACCCAAATAGCACTCTCATCCTGCTTTCATAGGGCCAAGGTCTCTGAGGCATATGTTAATGCAGGGAGAATGGTGGAGTCAAAGAAATGTGCCCAGATACAGAGGTTCTTTGTCCTTTTAGCTTTTAGCTATTTCTTCAATGCCTTTGAAGGCATTTCATGCTGCTCTCTTCCTCCTGCGCAGCTTAGGTTTTAGGTATTTCATCATGTTGAATTCTCCACCTAGGTACACATAAGTGCTGCATTCAGAGATGTTTGTTCCATTGAGAGTGAATGGGGCCTCAGGAAGTAGTTCATTTTTCATGAACATAGTTTTCTTCAGATCCAGCTGTAGACCTCTCTTTCCACATTCTCAGTCAAAGTCAGCCAGCATTTGTGCCACTTGGCAAAATTTGGTGTTATTAGAACGATGTCATCAGTGAAGCGGAGGTGGTGTAGTTGCTGACCATCTCTCTTCACTCCCATTCCTTCCCATTCTAATTGTCGCATAATGTTCTCGAGGGTGGCACTGAAGAGTTTTGGTGAAATGGTATCAACCTGTCCAACCCCTCTTTTGACATCAATGATCACTTCTTTGTAGAATGGTTAGATCCTGGTGGTGAATTCGTAATACAGCTCACAAAGCATCTTGATGTACTGGGTTTGAACACCCTGTTTGGCTAGGGCTTTGATGACCGTTTCAGTCTTCACAGAATCAAAGAATTTCTTTAAATCAATGAACCTGAGACAGAGCGGCATCTTGTACTCCCTACAAACCTCAATGAGCTTGGTTACTGTGTGGATATGGTCGATTGTGCTGAATACTTTCCGGGAGCCAGCTTGCTCGCATGGTTGTCCCTTCATCTAGTGTTCTGCCAATCCTGTTCGGATGACTCGTGTAAACAGCTTGTAGATGATGAACAACAGGCAGATGGGACGATAGTTGCCGATGTCGTGAATGTCTCCCTTCTTAAACAGTAGAACTGTCCTGCTGGTTTTCCATTGGGAGGGCACCTTGCATTCGGACAGGTAGCATGTGAAGAACCAAGCTAGCGTATTGATGAGTACCGATGGCAGATTCTTTAGATGTTCAGGTCTGACTTTGTCTGGGCCTGGTGCTGTTCCCTTCTTTACCAACGAAATGGTATGTCGGATTTCAGAAGGAAGAATGTTGGGAATGACATATCCATCCTGTGGAATTTGGTATGTGGGCAGGTGGATGTAGCTATCAAAGAGATCTGAGTAGAAGTCCTGGATAATCTTCTCCATTGCCTTTCTGGAAGATGTGATAGATCCATCAGGGTGTAGGAGGGCAGTCTTCTTGGTCTTATAGTTGGCGAAGGACAGGCAGGCGGTGAAATGCTTTTCCCGGCTTCTTCTGTATCTTCCACTATTTCTGCTCTTCTGTCTCTGAGGTCTTCTTTTATCACTTCTCTGCACCGCTTAGCAAGCTTGGACGTCAGCATTTTTGTCTGCATCTTAAAAGGTGCAATAGTCCAAATGGAGTAAGGGAAAGCCTCTTCAACAAGTGGTGTTGGGAAAACTGGGCAGCGACATGTAAATAAATGAATTTGGACCTGTGTCTAACACCATGCACAAAAATCAGATCAAAATGAATTAAAGATCTCAATATCAGACTAGAATCCATAAAGTACATTGAAGAAAATATAGGAAAAACCCTCCACTACATTGAAACTAAAGGCATCTTTAAAGGTGAAACATCACTAACAAAGCAACTAGAGGAAAAGATAAACATAAAGGAGTACATGAAACTAAAAAGCTTCTGCACTTCAAAAAAAAAACAGTGACTAAGATACAAACTGTCCACAGAATGGGAAAGAATATTCACCCAATACCCTTCTGAATCAATGCCCTTCCTGAATCAACCAGATGCCATTGGGCTACATTGGCACGTGATAGGGTCCAATGGAAATGTTACTGGCGCCCGCTCGAGCAAATCGATGAATAATGGGATTCAAGTGATCAAGTGACCCTTCTGAATAGCGGTTAACATCCAGGATATATCAGGCACTGGTAGAACTTTACAAGAAGAAAACAAACAACCCCATCAAAAATGGGGAGAAGAGATGAACAGAAACTTCAACAAGGAAGAAATTCGAATGGCCAAAAAGTCATATGAAAAAATGTTCATAATTACTAATCATCAGAGAGATGCAAATCAAAACAACAATGAGATATCATTTTACACCACAGAGACTGGCACATATTCAAAAGAGCAAGAACAACAAATGCTGGCGTGGATGTGGGGAAAAGGGGACACTCATCTATTGTTGGAGGGAATGCCGGTGGTACAGTCTTTGTGGGAAAACAATATGGACATTCCTCCAAAGACTAGAAATTGAACTCCCATTTGACCCAGCCATACCACTCCTGGGAATCTACTCTGGGAAGTCAAAAATATGCAGCAGAAACACCATCCCTCCTTTTATGTTCATAGCAGCATTATTCACACTAGCCAGAATCTGGAAACAACCAGAGTGCCTGAGAATCGATGACTGGATAAAGAAGCATGGTCCATCTACACAATGGAATACTATGCAGCTGTTAGTAAAAATGAAGTTATAAAATTTGCCTATAAATGGATGGACGTGGAGAAGATCATGTTGAGTGAAATTAGCTAAGGAGAGAGACAAATACAGAATGACTGCATTTATTTGCATGACACAAATATATATGTACATATTATGGCACCAATATCCAATGTCAAGTGAAACATGTATCAGGAGGTCTTGTCAAAGGTGGAAATTATCACAAACATGTGGGAGCCAGAGGCTAGGTAAGACAGCAAATGGAACAATGTGCTAACAATTGTCGAAAGTACTAATACCAACCTAGAACTGAGCATTAAATACAGGCAAAAAGTTACACATGACAAGCCTTTAATGCATGTTCTGCAATCCATAGTCTGGAAGGGAAGGAAAAGAGAAAGATAGAGAGAGGGAAAGCAATAAAGAACCTGCCATGGAGGTGGGCTGGGGGACGGGGGAGGGAACCGGGGACATTGGTGGTGGGAGATGGGCACTGGTGGAGGGATGGGTGCTGTAACACTGTATGACCAAAACCCAAATATGAGCTTTTTAATTGTATATCTTTGTAATTATATATCTCATGGTGGTATAATAAAATACTTGAAAAAAATCTGCATCTTGTAAGTTTTGTGCAAGCTTTCAAAATTATAATGTAGACAGCTGTAGTGACAAGTAACTACTTGTCACTACTACTACTACAACTATCACTAGGCTGAGCACTTACATATTAAGAAACTTTTGTCAAACTAAATTCTTACACTATGTCTATAGAAAAAGTACTCTAGGTCCCTCTATAGATGATAATAAATCCATCAAAGGCTATGACAAAATTTGACTTGTGGTAAAGGAGACATCATTTCTCGACTGTATATGAAAAATTTCTCAAGAAAATTAACTGGATGGGCTGGAGCAATATTATAGTGGGTAAGGGTGCTTGCTTTACACATGGCTATCCCAGATCTGATCCCTAGAATCCCATATAACCCCCCAAGCTTGCCAGGAGTGATCCCTGAGCACCTGAACACCACTAGATGTGTCCACAAAATCAAAAAATTAAAAGCATTAACTGGATGGCTGGAGAGGTAACTCAAGGAAGAGGACACGTGCTTTGCTTGTGCAAGAACCTGAGTTTGAGCTGTGGTCCTGGTAGCCCCTGAGAACTTCTGAGCCTCTGCAACATGACTAGATGCTAGCATCTAATCTTCCTAACCACTATAGCCAAATATTGATGAGTGACCCTCCACCCACTGAGCACTGTATGGGAGTCTCTCATCTATCAAAAAGGGAAATAAGTTTAACTAAAGGGAACTTTATTAATGATGGTTCCAGTCTGTCTAGCTGTGCCTGTGCTGGAACACTCCTTCAACAGGGTCTCTTGAAAGACAACTGCTTTATCTGCAGTACAGTCACTCTGGGCACTCACTGTGCTCTCTATGGTAATACATGGCATAGATAATTCCTGTCACACATCTCTCTGGATTATATTGATTTTACACAAAATTTTAGTAAAACCTATGATTGTATTTAATTGTGAAACTGGCAGTAATTTTGTAAGTTATAATAAAATATGATTTATATTTTAAAATAAGTGGCATGCAAAGGGCTGGAATATAGTTTGTGTTTAAGATCTCTGAGTTAAATCCCTTGCACTTCATGGACCCTGAGAACCACAGAAGTACCCTGAGAACCACGAAAAGTCTCCCGTATCATTTTGGATTGTCTAGCTTTGCACAGTAGCAATATCATAGTCAGTAAGATTTATCTGAGGATTGAATATTGCTAATTGAAAACTTTTCCCAGTACACTGCCATGACTACTTGAACTATAGTCGGCATTAGCAATTTTTGAGTCTCTATCGAGACTGAGCTAAAAAAAGAAAAGAAAAAAGAAGGAATATCCACTAGCACTGAGTGCCTAAGTGCCTTCCAAATAAGAAAAATAAAAAAAAGAAGAGTAATATAATAATATTTTAATGTCTTTGAGAGTGAAAAATAAGAATTCTATCCATAATTTACATATTTCTTCTTTTGTTTCTCTCAGCTTTCATAGTGTATTAATATATCTCAATTATATTATATTGGGTATTTAAATTTTCATTTCTTTTTTTAATAAATATTATATGAAAATCCAGCTTTTGCTAATTCATGTATGTTTTCCTCTGCTTTTTATCATTGATCTCCATTTTCTACCACCACCCTAAACTAATATTTAGTTTTTCTTGATATTTAATCCTTAGTTTTAATAAAATCCTTCAGATAGTTTCATATTTTGTCTAATTGCATTCTGCAATTAGAGTATTTTAAAAAGTTTGACTCTAATCATATCATTGTTATTTAAAACCATTCAAGTGTGTTTCATAAATTTCATCTTAATACATAGACAAATATTATGCAGAAGTTTTTACCTTATCTCTAAGAAACATATAGACACACAATTTATATTCTTTCCCTCCATCCCCCTCCCTGCTTCCTTCCCTCTCTCCTCTCCTCTTTCTCTCCTTCCTTCCTTCCTTCCTCCCCCTGCCTTTCTCTCTCTCTTTCTTTCTTGTTTCTTTCTTTGTTTCTTTCTTTGTTTCTTTGTTTGTTTGTTTCTTTCTTTCTTTCTTTCTTTCTTTCTTCCTTCCTTCTTCCCTTCCTTTCTTTCCTTCTTTCCTTCTTTCCTTCTTTCTTTCTTTCTTTCTTTCTTTCCTTCTTTCCTTCTTTCTTTCTTTCTTTCTTTCTTTCTTTCTTTCTTTCTTTCTTTCTTTCTTTCTTTCTTCTTTCTTTCTTTCTTTCTTTCTTTCTTTCTTTCTTTCTTTCTTTCTTTCTTTCTTTCTTTCTTTCTTCCTTCCTTCCTTCCTTCCTTCCTTCCTTCCTTCCTTCCTTCCTTCCTTCCTTCCTTCCTTCCTTCCTTCCTTCCTTCCTTTCTTTCTTTCTCTTTCTTTCTTTCTTTCTTTCTTTCTTTCTTTCTTTCTTTCTTTCTTTCTTTCTTTCTTTCTTTCTTTCTTTCTTTCTTTCTTTCTTTCTTTCTTTCTTCTTTTTTCCTCTCCTCCCTCTCCATCCTCAATCCCTCTTGCTCTGTCACTCTCTTTCTCTCTCCTCACTCTTTCCCTCTCTGCCCTCCCTCCCTCCCCCTCTCTCTCTCTCTCTCTCTCTCTCTCTCTCTCTCTCTCTGGGCTTACTCCTTGCTTGCACTCAGGGATTATATGCTCAGATACCATATGAAGTTCCATGGATCAAGCTCAGGTCATCAAGTACAGGCAAATGCCCTACATGCTATACTATTACTCTGGCCCCCTCCATTTTTAATTTAATATTTTATTATATCGCCATGAGATATACAATTACAAAGATGTTCATAACACATCTTAGAGTGTTCCAGCACCCATCCCTCAAAGAATTTATTTTTCTTTTTTTAAGTAAAAACATTTAATTTGGAGGCTTTTATGAAGGGGAAGGAGAAAAGCAAGTGGGAAAGAGAGTACACATCTCAAGAAGGGAGATGCGGGTGCCACATGTGCTTGACCACGCAGGCTCAAGCAGTACATGAACTTGGGCAGCATATCCACCTAGGAATTCATTGTCTCCTAATTTGACACTTGGGGAGCTACTGATGAAAATTTGGTAGGATTCAGATTTGGTGAAAGTCATCTTTCTGGCTTATTGTCGCCTTCTTGCTATGTCCTTACATTTTGGGGACAGAGAAGGAGAGAAATAATTCTATTCTGGTTTTTCTTAGAAGGACACCGATTCTATCATTGATTAGATTTCTATCTGATGACTTCAGTAAATTTTATTTCTTAAAGGTTCTATCTATAAGTATATCATCATATTAGTCTTGAGAGGATGAGTTGGGAATCTCAAATATTAATTAGGGATAAACAAAATTTAGTTCACTTGTATTGCTCTTCTTTGAGCTCTTCACATTTGCCAGATTACATATAACATCGACTCTTTGCTTAGTTTTTCTCTTATGAAACATTTTATCTTCCCATTTTTTCCAACCAGATTATCTTTAGCTTTTCCCTAGATCTTATAAGCTTTATAAGGTGTATGATAAAATCCTATTTCCTATGACACTGATTCTATAATTACGAAGACTGCGTACTCAACTCAACTTATTTTTATTTGCTGAAGTATATTAAAACACTGATATGCAGTTTTTATCTATAGTACATCATCAGGATTTATCTGATTCTATCATTATTGATTATAGTTGTGTTTTTTTTTCATTTTTGTAAGTTTCTGGTAATTGATGACTACGAAAATTCTCTTTATATATAAGGTAAAGTTCTGATTGAATTCCCTCCCCACTGTGAAAAATATTTTGTTTAATAGAGCATTGAAAATTAAATTCAGGTAAACTTCTTGTTTTATTTATTGCACATTATTTTTCAATTACATCTATTGTTAGAGAATATTTTGCATTTTAATTTTCTCAACAATTTTGTTCTTTTGGGCCTGATATATAGTATAAGGGATAAAATACTTGTCTTGCACTCAGCAAACCCTGCTTTGATGCATCGAATATATGGTCTCACCAACACCATCAGGAATGATGCCTGAAGCAGAGTCAGAATAAGTCCTGAGCACCACTGTAGTGCGACCAAACAGACAAAAAAGTCCAAGCAAAATAAAAGAGTAAAATAATTCTCACAGTGCATTAACTTAGATATCTTATTAACATACCACAGGAACCTAAGCGATAATACGATTAATATGTAGCTTGCCTTACACACAGATGTCCCAGGTTCAATCCCAGTATCCAATAAGTCTGTAGAGCATGGCCAGGAGTAAATTTTGCATGCTAAGTCAGGAGTAACCCTGAGCATTGCTGGGATTGTCCCTTCCCACCAAAAAAAAATCAAAGGATCACTATTTTCAGCTTAGATTTTAATGAACTCTATACATTCCAAACACCAAATAATGTTGTTGGATTATACTTTGTCCACAGTCCTCTCAATCCTATTTTCCAGCTCTGGGTACTGTATTGTATGTGAAAGGCAGTCAGTGCTCTTTCCTGTATGCCCTTTACATATTCTTATGATAGTACAAAGTCCTTTTATACAGACACAGGAAGACAGTTAAGGCTATGCATTTGTGATATAGGAGGTAATTAACTATGGATTAGTTACTGGGATCTGTCATATTTCCTAACTTAAAACTTCAGTTATCCTTAGATTGATTCTAATTCCTCATGTCCCAAAAGGAGGATCCCATCAGAGGACTGGAATGACTAAGAGCAAGCTATGAGTAAACTACCCTGGCCTCAACATGGGACAGGCTAAATGTTCTGAGCAATATAATAAACCAAGAGTAATGTGGTCATAAATCAAACTCTGTCATGACCAAAAGATAAGAAATAGGTTAAAAATACCCTGTGGGGATTAGTAAAAATCTACCTGGCCAGAGGAATGTAGTCTGGGATATATGGCGAGATGTCCCCAGGAATAGTCACCTTTTAAATTATATATAAACTCAAACATGGGTTAGATAAATATCCATATCTCTTACTGTGTTTATACAAAATGACCAGAACTATTAAGATAATTATTTGTCAGCTAAGGAAAGGAGGAAAACTTCAATATTCAGCCTTTGTCCTAGGCAGGCCTATAGCTCCAGGATAAGATCATTCTCTAGACAGGGAGGGCCGCTGGCAGTTTGCCCCTGGAAGGAAGAGTTTTTATCTCACCTCATGTTTAAGGATTAAGGCCCCTCTTATAACTCCCTTCCCCTACCTTTTGTAAAGTGTGTGTGTGTGTATACTTTATAAAGTACTATATATAAAGTATCACTGTATCACTGTCTTCCCGTTCATCATCGATTTGCTCGAGCGGGCCCCAGTAACATCTCCATATGTCCTGTCTCATGCTAGTAGAGCCCAAGGCATCTGCTTGCTCCAGGAACATAAAGAGCCTCAATCCATTCCGAATGAGGTCTATAATTATAAAGCATATATATACTTTATATATACTTACATATATATAAAGTATATATACTTATATATACACTTATATATAATATAGTATATATAGTATATTATATATAACACATATGGTACACATATTATATGTAAGTATATATATACTTATATATATACACTTGGTATATGTAGAGTGAGGTGGAGTGAGAGATTAAAGAAGGCACTTCAGACTTGAAAGAGCCTTGAAAGAGCCTTGTTCTTATTCCTTTGTCCATTCAGTCTGGGGAAAAGAACACAACCAGGCCCCACCAAACCCCAGTATCTATTGGGGACCCCACAGAGCAACAACACAATTTGGTTTGCATTTTTGTTGTATACTCACAACATTCCTTTGTATGTACATATGAATATCTGTTAGTCAAAAGTAGATGTACCAAAATGGAAGTAATTTACAGTTTCAGTAGTTCTTTGGGCCTGAATCCTTGTATTGATTTCTTGGAAGACAAGCACAGTGTCTGCTCTGACATTTCTATGTACTACATTTTTTTTAGGTACCCATCTTATTCTTTTTTTTTCCTCTGATATCTTCTTATCTTTAAAGAATCAGACTATTACCTCCTTCACTGGTAAGACAGACTTTCCAAGCATGCCTTCGGGGATATTAGAACACCCTCTGCTGACTTCTAGTTTAACTCTCATTAGATTCTTTTGACAATTTTTCTGATTACTTGGCTGTTTTCCCCAAAAGCAGCTCAAGGACATAGAGTGTTTTTAAACTAGTTTCTGTAATGTCTGATGTTTTGTAGTTGAACAATAATTCTTGTCAAACTTACGTTCTCTGAAGAATGATTATAAGGGGAAAATGAGAAAGTATAAGAGAAGTTTTTTTCAAAACAAATTAAGTAGAAAATGTTTAACAATTATAAATAATGGAACTCAGCTTTTAGAAATCTGAATAGAAGGAATTGTGTCATTCAAATAGAAATAGATTCACCACTGTAAACAAAACAATCAAGGATATCCACTTCATTTTAATATGGCTTTTCAAACCAAACATTACTGGTATATTAAATTGCTTTAAAAGATCTTACTTATCTCTTTTTAAAATGGTAGGCACATCTGTAAGTGTTGTTTTATCATATTTTCATTTGTTTAAGGAACAAGTAATAGGTTGTTCATTTTACCATTCTCTGTGATATATAAAAACATGCTAAAAAATACAAATTTTCTCTAGCCTCCTCATTATCTTCTAATTATAATCATGGCCATATATAGCTTTGCCCTGTTAACAAAAATGTAGCACCACTTCGATTAATGTAGAATATAAACTTTCATCCCTATTATGCTTAAAGTAAAAATAAAATATAAAAATGTAAGAACATTGCTGTGAATCAAATGCTGACAATAATGAAATTTGTTTTTATAAACTTGTACACAAGTTTATAAAAACTTAGTTCTTTGACTTTTCATTTGTGTATTCTTCCATGTCACCAATCCTCTTTATGAAGTATTTCCAGCTTTGGAATGATGAGTCATTTTATTCATTTTGGGAAAGTCTGAGGTTGGGGAGCTCTTCAGGCCCTATAGTATAAGGGATCACCAGGGCCACCCAAGCAGTGTTGTGCAGGGGAGAGGGGCCCACTATCACACCTGACTAATATGCAAATGAAGACAGTCTTAGAAAACAATTGCAGTAATATAAATTGCATAGGTCCAAGTCTGGCTTCTTCTTTTTTAATGAATAAAAAATCTAGTTTGATAATTCAAGGGTTATTTGCATATATGAAGTTTTTCCTACTCTATAATCACTGAAAGATTCTACTGTCAGATCCCAATATCTATTAAATATTGATCCATTCTTTACCATGTGCTCCATGATTCTCTCCTTATACTCCTGGCTTATAATTTTCTATGTTCTAGTTCTCATTACCTCTTATGTGACCATTTTCTTACTTCCTTGCTTCCCTCTTCTCCCTTGTCCTACCCTCCTCGCCTTCCTCCCCTTCTTTTCCTTCCTCTCTCCTTTCTTACACTTTCTTTCTCTTTCCTTCCATTCTTTTTGTGTCCCTTCCTCCTTCCATTTCTTAAAACAATCTATGTTTATTGGAGTTCCTATTTGTAATGTCCTCTATATGGCATCAGGGAATGTAACTGTAAAGTAGACCTACATGGTCCTGATAATCAGAGTTTTAGCAAAGAACTATGAGGTCAATAGGTTGGGTTTTCCTTTATTTCTGTTTGTATATAGACATAAACATGATCCATCCTTTATTGTATACCAGTTTTTACTAACTTTTAATCATGTTTCAGTTTCAGGGCCACATCAGGCTTAGCTGTGCCCAGGAATCATGCCTGGGATCTCTCCTGGCAATAGTCTGGGAAACATATGTGGTTTGGCTAGGATCAAATCTGGGTCAGTAGTGCACAAGACAAGTGTCCTTCTGCTACACTATCTCTGGTCACTTACTTAACCATCTAAAAGAGCAAAAGAGCTGAATTTTCCTTCTTTTTTGTAAACAGGGAAAATTTTATACCAAGAGCTAAATAGGGAATGAACCACTGACATATCCCTAAGCCACTGACTTACCCCTGAGCCACTGGACTAAAGATATGATCCTGATCTAGTTGAAACAGTATACTTTTATAAAATATACAATTTTGGAATTTGAGCTTATATTTGATTTAGTCTGTGTGTTACTTAACTTATAATATGATAAAGATGTGGAGATTTATTACCAGTATAAAGATGCTATGTTAATTGCAGAATAAGAAAAAAAATATTGTTTAAAAATAAATGGTTTAACACAGACTTGCAGAGAGAGAGAGAGAGAGAGAGAGAGAGAGAGAGAGAGAGAGTACTGATGAAAGCAATTTTAATTATCAGCCAATTTCATTCTTGGAAACTTGGCTGTGTCTGTATTATTCTTTTGCTATTTTGTCTGATTTGCTAAAGTTAGTTTCTGTGCCTTGCTACCAAATAATAAGTGGAGAGAAATTTATCAATGTGTGGAATTATACCAGGCAAGATATGTAGAACATTAAGGACAAAAGAGAATTCATTTATTTAAACTTTGGTGTCTTCCTAATTAAGGATGGCAAAATATTAAATAAACTCTCTCCCAAATTTTCTTTAAAAATACTAATATCAAAAGGAATGCATGTTGCCAACCAATATAATATATCATTGCAAATATTAGAATCTTATCTATTTTGGTCTTCCTGTAAATTATCTTAAATTCTGAAATGACTAAAATCCATGGATTCAGCTAAAGCTCTTATTAATTACAGACATTTATATCTCTGCACTTAAATCTCTGGATATTTATGCTAAACCACATTGTGAGCAAAAACCAAGACTATGTCTTTTGAAATTATGTAATTGCTGATCTGGAAGTGACTTTACTATGTATTTAATGTTATTCTTGTGGGAATATTATGCTGAAAAAAACTTTTATTAAAGTTTTTTCAAAAACAAATTTGGCTAAAATTCAGTGTTAGTTGTAAAAGGTATTTTGTTTTGCCTATCATGATAATAAATGTCGGAGGAGTTCATTGATTTCCTATATCCATGTACATCAATTCATTTATTGATTGACCTCTTTATTTGTGGAGTTTCTTTTTATCCTTAAGGTGTTATTGGTCCTCTTCTGAGGCATAGAGGATGAATAGTGAAAAACTTTATTTACATCATAGTTATGTTATGCAGTGTGACTAAAATAATGCATAGAAAAGTATTTGTGGGTGTTGGGGAAACCACAAATCTTTTCCTCTGAATTGCATAAATGATATGATACCCAAATAAATAGAAAAGAAGAACTACTCAAATATGTAAGAAAGGATCATTCTGAGACAAAGAAAAATGTTTGAAAACCCTTGAATAAAAACACTTTTGGAATAATTTACAGGCAGAAAAAGAGAGAGAACAACTGGTACTCAGCAAAAAGTGGCAACACTTTGAAAAGTAGACAGCAGAGTATTACAAAAGTGAGATAACATACACTATTGAGTCATGTACATGAAGTCAGATTTTATTTAAGCTGTGAGTGTAAGAATACTGAAGAGTTCTAAACCAAAGGAAAAATTCATATAATCGTTAAGAAGGACAGTGTAGGATTTTTGAGGGAGAGGAACAGAAGTGGGCAAGAAAGGAAATTGGTTTCACAATATTATTGGCAAAAGAACCGTGACTGGGTGTGCAGTAGGAATGTTGGTAAGTATCCAGGAGAGCACTACAGGTATTGTAATATAGTGAATTGAAGTGACTGAAACCATTTAAGTTTGTGACCTAAGCATCTGGATGAAGTAGATGCCATAAAATGATATAACGTAATATGAACAGACTTTGGGAGATACCTATCAACAACTGGATCTGATTTGTGCAGTTCCCATGGTTCTTAGAAATTCAAGAGTGAAGGTTGAGGAGGAAACTGCATTTATGTTCTTAGTGATCATGTGTGAATCATGTGTACTGAAATCATTATGGAGTAATAAGCATATTGAAAATATTACAAACCAAGAACAGAATTGGATGGTCTAGAGAGAAGTTTAGGTGAACAAAGATATATAATGTCTCTAAAATTCTGCTTTTTAATTACTAAAATTGTTTTTAGTAATTAAAAAGCAGTTTGAGGTTCTAGCAGGGAGGCGCAGCTACTCATATACCCTCAACCTAACACCGTTCCCTCTCTATTTGGGGAAGGCCGTCCTCTTCGACTGTGCAGCTTCGGGGGGGAGACACAGGTACACCAGGCAGAGCAGAAACCAGCTTTCCCTGTTGAACCCGCTGCATTCCATGGACCACGAGAGCAACTTCCGACCCGAGTCCACCATCCCGATGGAGCCTCAGAGGAGCCCAGAGAAACCCCCCACAACTTGCTGACAGCGATCTTCACAATCCACACTCTGCAGCAGGTAAGAACTCCACCCAGTAGATTAATCCAGTCTCCAGCACACAGATTAATCCAGTCTCCAGCCTGGCTTGTCAGAAACCCAGCCTGCAAGGACCCACCCTGCAGAGACCCGCCCTTCAGAGGAGAGTATTTCAAGCCCAGGAATGCTTGAGCCTAAGACACAGGTACACCCGGCAGAGCAGAAACCAGCTTTTCAGTTGCGCACGGCAGCGCGATTTACCTCCAAATTACCATAAATATTCTACCCACCCCTCTGAGAGAGCCACACAAAGTAATGAGAATATAGCGCCCGCATGGCAGAGCCTGGCAAGCTGTCTGATGCGTGTTCGATATGCCAAATCCAGTAACAAAAATGTTTATTTTCCTGACCCTGAAAGAGCTCTTAATACAGCAGCAGTAAGAAAGGTGAACAAGCAGTGCCTGCCTGATAAAATTTCACGGCCATCCTAGGCTGCCAAAACGAAGAAGGACTAAAACGACTGTCTGTACTTTCAATGCACGTACACTGGCATCAGAAGCATATATTGAGGATCTGATGGTGCAAACGCAAAAGACCATGTACGACATCATTGGTCTGACTGAGACGAGGAGGCGCCAGTCGCATCATGCTGTATTTGACACCAGAGAAGTATTGTTCCTTGGAACATGTGACGAAAGAGGCGTTGGTGGCGTTGGTGTCCTTGTCAACACGAACATGGCTGTCAACATTGATTCTTTTGAATGCCTAACAAACCGAATAGGACAATTACACTTGAAAAGATGTGGCCCACTGCCAGCAATTTTCTTCATTGTCTATGCGCCAAATCCACATACAAAGAAGATGAAATTGAGAAATTCTACATGGAATTGGAGGAGTTCTATAAAAAAGACCACACCTTCTACAAGATCATAGTCAGAGATTTTAATGCCTAGATAGGACCGAGAAGATCGGCTGAAGAACTCCACATCGGGACCCATGGCCTAGAATGGAACGGACAGGGTGAGAGACTATCTGAGTTCATCATGTCCACCAAGACCATTCATGGGAACTCACAGTTCCAGAAGGCTGAAGCGAAATGTTGGACATGGGAATCTCCTGGCGGACAGTTCTACAATGAAATTGACCACATCATCTTCAATCGACAGTTTTGTCTGACCGATGTTGCTGTCGTCCCCAAATTCCAAACAGGATAGGACCACCATCTCCTTCGTGCAAAAATTCTACTTCCCGTAACGGGGAGAAAAGGCTGCAAAGTTTAAAAAGAGAACTCCCAGAACAACCACCAACTGGGAACTCTTTGGCACCATTGCAGCAACATGGGGGAGATACCATCATTGACAGCATCGATGAAGAATACAACCGATTGGTTCAGCACCTCCATGATTGTGCAAAAAATGCTGAGAGAGAAAGACACAAAAGGACGATTGTCTTCAGAAACTCTTGAGCTCATTTACCAGCGTGGCAAGGCGCGAGCTGCAGGAGACCAAATGCTAACATCCAAGCTTGCTAAACAGTGCAGAGAAGTGATAAAAGAAGACCTCAAAGACAGAAGAGCAGAAATACTGGAAGATGCAGTAGAGGCCGGAAAAGCATTCGCACCGCCCGCCTGTCCTTCGCCAACTATAAGACCAAGATGACTGCCCTGCGATGCCCTGATGGATCTACCACATCTTCCAGAAAGGCAATGGAGAAGATTATCCAGGACTTCTACTCAAATCTCTTTGATAGCCACATCCACCTGCCCACATACAAATTCCACAGGATGGATATGTCATTCCCAACGTTCTCCCTTCTGAAATACGACATGCCATCTCGTCAGTAAAGAAGGGAACAGCACCAGGCCCAGAAAAAGTCAGACCCAAACACCTGAAGAATCTGCCATTGGTACTCATCAATACACTAGCTCGGCACTTCACATGCTACCTGTCCAAATGCAAGGTGCCCTCCCAATGGAAAACCAGCAGGACAGTTCTACTGTTCAAGAAGGGAGACATTCATGACATGGGCAACTATTGCCCCATCTGCCTGTTGTCCATCATCTACAAGCTGTTTTCACAAGTCATCCTGAACAGGATTGGCAGAACACTAGATGAAGGACAACCATGCGAGCAAGCAGGCTTCCAGAAAGGATTCAGCACAATCGACCATATCCACACAGCAACCAAGCTCATCGAGGTTTGTAGGGAGTACAAGATGCCACTCTGTCTCACGTTCATTGATTTACAGAAAGCCTTTGATTCTGTGGAGACTGAAGTCGTCATCGAAGCCCTAGCAAACAGGGTGTTCAAACCCAATACATCAAGATCCTTCGTGAGCTGTATTACGGATTCACCACCAGGATCTCACCATGCTACAAAGTGATCATTTATGTGAAAAGAGGGGTTGGACAGGGTGATACCATTTCACCAAAACTCTTCAGCGCCACCCTCGAGAACATCATGTGACAATTAGAATGGGAGGGAATGGGAGTGAAGATAGATGTTCGGCAACTACACCACCTCCACTTCGCTAATGACACCATTCTAATAACACCAAACATTAGCCAAGCGGCACAAATGCTGGTTGACTTCATCCGAGAATGTGGAAAGATAGGTCTACAGCGGAATCTGAAGAAAACTATATTCATGAAAAATGAACTAGTTCCTGAGGCTCCTTTCACTCTCAATGGAACAAACATCTCTGAATGCAGCAGTTATGTGTACCTAGGTGGAGAAGTCAACATGATGAACGACCTAAAACCTGAGCTGCGCAGGAGGAAGAGAGCGGCATGGAATGCCTTCAAAGGCATCGAAGAAATAGCTAAAAGGACAAAGAATCACCAGCTCTAGGCACATCTCTTTGACTCCACCGTTCTCCCTGCATTAACATATGCCTCAGAGACCTGGGCCCTATGAAAGCAGGATGAGAATGCTATTCGGGTCTCCCAGAGAGGAATCGAAAGAGCTATGCTTGGAATATCACGCCTCACTCAAGTGAGTGAAGGAATCCAGAGTTCTGACCTCCGTCGCTATTCCAGAATCAGGGACGCTCTCTAGTTAGCCAAGGCATGGAAAATCAGATGGGCTAGACATGTAATGCGATTTGGAGACAACCGCTGGACTAGAGCCATTACCGACTGGATCCCACGGGATGTCAAAAGATCATGTGGCCTCCCACCTACAAGATGGTCAGTCTTCCTTGTTAAGACCCTGAAGGAACGGTTGAGGCTCTTCATATTCCTGAATCAACCAGATGCCATTGGGCTACATTGGCACGTGATAGAGTCCGATGGAAATGTTACTGGTGCCCGCTTGAGCAAATCGATGAAAAATAGGATTCAAGTGATCAAGTGATCAAGAAAAAGCAGTTAGGATGAAAAGGAAGAGATATAAAAAATACATGGGTTTGGTCATGAATACACTGAAGAATAGAGAACATGTTGTTCAAGGAAGAAGTGGGGGGGGTAAACCATGTAAAATATTTATATATAGTTGAGAAAGGAGAGAAAACAGAACCAACCATAATTTAACAAGATGGAGGCCTATATATTTTGAATGAGCAGATTAATACAACTTGAATGTTCTTTAGGAGACAATATAGATACTAATAAATGGTGTCATTATTTTAAGAAATTATACACTAAATAATTATGGAGAAATCACTGTCACTGTATCACTGTCTTCCCGTTCATCATCGATTTGCTCGAGCGGGCACCAGTAACATCTCTATATGACCTGTCTCATGCAAGTAAAGCCCAAGGGCTCCTGCTTGCCTCAGGAACATAAAGAGCCTCAAACCATACCATCACGTCATGGGAATGAGGTCTATAATAGTTACTGGTATCTGGCATATCAAATACTACACAGGTAGCTTGCCAGGCTCTGCTGTGCGGGTAGTATACACTTGTAGTCACCTCAAAATCCAGCATTTATTGATGAACCGTGCGGCCCGAGTTGTGATAGGCTGTTCTGCTGGGTGGAGTTCTGACGAGAGGGAAGTCCGGATGTGGAAAATAGAGGTCCTCATGGAGTGGAGGGTCGTCTGGCTTGTTGTGAGACTCTTCTGGGATGGTGAGCCAGGGCTAGAACCTGCCATCCTTCCCGGGACGCCTCATGAGTGGCTGGGAAGAGTGAGAGCCAGTAGCCGCTCTGCCCCATGCCTGTTTCTGGATCAGCATACCTGGGCCGGATTATGTTACCCGCACGGCAGAGCCTGGCAAGCTACCCGTGTTGTATTTAATATGCCAAATACCAGTAACAATTATAGACCTCATTCCCATGATCTGATGGAATGGTTTGAGGCTCTTTATGTTCCTGGAGCAAGCAGGTATATGGAGAAATATAGGGGAAATCAATGAGTATCTTACTTTAAAGATAAAGGAGATACTCTCCATTTCTCTCCTATTACTAGTAAATTTTGTGACTTTATCTTTTCTGTGTCCAAGTAATATCCCGCTGTGTACATGTACTACAGTTTCTGTATCAAGTCATTTATTCTTGGACATTTGGTTTATTTCCAGAATTTGGCCATGTAAATAGTGCTACAAAGAACATAGGAGTACAGATGTATTTTCTCCACTTTGTTTTTGGACCTTTGTGTTATATTTCAAGAAGTGGAGTTACTAGGTCAAATGGAAGCACAATTCTTTTTCAAGAACATCTATAGTGTTTCCCAGAAAGGCTGAACTAGTCAATATTCTGATCAGCAGTAAATGAGATTCCTTTCTCCCTGCATTCACGCCAGCATTGGATTTTTTATGTTCTTTTTGATATGTGCCAATCTCTGTGGTGTAGGGGTGGCATTTTATTGTTTTGATTTCATCTCCCTGGGATTAGTAGTGAGTAACAAATGGTGGTGCAGGCCATTGTGGAGTGAAGTAGATAAAGGGATCAGCATTGAAACATTGTATGTTTGAAGACCATAAA
This sequence comes from Cryptotis parvus, assembly GCA_021461705.1. Taxonomy (NCBI): domain Eukaryota; kingdom Metazoa; phylum Chordata; class Mammalia; order Eulipotyphla; family Soricidae; genus Cryptotis; species Cryptotis parvus. The sequence goes on from JAJIBD010031470.1 coordinate 97,212, forward strand.
TGAATTTATAATTTCATGGATAATTAATCTTAAAAAAATAAGGTACTCATGGACATAGTTCAGCAGTACAGCACTTGTATTGCATTGTAAGTCCTTTGATTTCACCCCTAGCACACATACACACACATATTTGTATGTAGCAGAATTGAACCAAGGTGGGAAAACATACAAATTTGTACTTAGCAGAATTGAACTAAGGTGGGGAAGGGACAATCAATAATGATAGTGCAAATGATCTTAGGTAGGTTAAAAGTGAAAGACTCTGAAACAGTACTATCCCAAAAGAAGTATGATGTGAGCCAGCATGCTACTATAAATTTTCTAGTGGACATGTTAAAGGCAAAAGATAAAATATATTGCCAAAATTAAAAAATAATAATTAAAAATTAATTTTGGCAATATATTTTATTTAATGCAATCTATCACTTGTTATTATGTAAACACATTAGTAGAATATTATTTATACCTATCATTCTTTTTTGTAATTTTAGATCTTTGGAATTTAATGGCTATTTATACAAACAGTATAGGTGAATTTGGATAAGACACATATTAAGTACTCATTGGTTATGTAAAACAATGGCTGCTTGTGTTACAGTATGTAGAAAGAACACAGAAGGCTAGGTGTGCTAAAATTATAAGAAAATTTTATTTTAAGATGAGGAAATATAAAAGAGTTTCATATCTGAATATATACATATATACACATATTTATCTGTATGCATATTCATATCTATGCATGCATGCATATGGATTACATTTGATGGTGGATATCTAAGTTATTTTTCCTCTGATTATGTATTTTTTGGATTTTTCAATGATGTATGAGGTACTAGAAAAATTTTTGTATTAATAATTTAGCTAAGTATCTCACATATTCAAGGTATGTGTCTATTACAGAGCCACACCTTGGCCCAGAATTATTAAGCATATTAAGAAGAGAAATCAAGAACAAATAGTAAATTTAAAATTCTGGAGAATAGGATTACTCAACTAAGTTCATTATCTCCAAAACATAGAAAATAGGTAAAGTTCTAGTTCAAAGTTTTTTCTTAGAGATGTAAGAGTAGAGACCAAATTTTGAATATCTGTAGGTCAGACTGTAGTAAAATTTCAGGTGATTTCTAGAATTTATTTGTCAATAGTAGATATTTCTGACCAACATTTATTGTCATAGTGAAAAATCAGATTTGTTAAATAGTGGACAATTCTAGAACTCAAGTTGCCGTAATCTTTCTTCCCTAGCCTAGAATAAGAGCAGTTACAAGAATACAGCATGCTTCTGCTATGTCAGCAGAAAACTACATGAACTTTATTTGTGGAATGAATGGATAAAGCCTAACAGAACTGAGAGATCAGTACATTCGGAGATATTTGGGGGAATATTTTTGGTTCTAATTATGGTTCTATTCTCCTTTTTTAGGCCACGGCTTTCCTAGTTTTGAGGTCTGTAGCTCTAATTTGCTATACACTAAGTCACTTATCTTTGCCCACTTTACTATATTTGATTTGTAAGCCTCTGTAATAAGCAGATAATATGATACCAAATTTAATTTAGACAGATTGAGTCATATGTAAAGAATTGCATTGCATACTGATGAATAAGCAGAGAAATCTGAGATGTGGTCATGCTCGGAGATAAAAATCATGTTATTATCCCTTTATTCTTTTTAGAATATTTTTTGAACCAATATGCCACCACCTTTTTAGACAAAAGAGAAAATACCAAGGGTATACCATGAAGAAAGAAAACACTATGAGAAAAAATATAGGCAGAAACTCCAAGATCTGGACCTCAAAGGTATTTTCAATGAGACAATGCCACAGGCAAAGGTGACATAATGAAAAATAAACAAATGGGACTGCATCAAATTAAAAATTTCTGCATGACCAAAGAAACACAGTCTAAAACTAAAAGACAACTGAATGTGAGAAAATATTTACATTCACCATATCGGATAAAAAGTTGGTATACTGGATATATAAAGTACTCATAAAGATTACCAACAAAAACTCAAAAAGTCCATCAAAAAACGGGGAAAGGAAATGAATAGGGAATTCTCTGGGGAGACCAAGAGATGACCAACAAGAGCATGAAAAAAAAAACGCTGAACATCACTTATTAGGAACATGCAAATCAGGATGAATAAGATACCGTCTTCCACCAGTTAGAATGGCACATATCAAAAAATGGAGGAAAATCTGTGTTAGTGAGGATGTGGTGAAAAAGGAACTCTTATCCACTGCTTGTGGGAATATTATCTGTTTCAATCCTATGGAAAATAATATGGAAGTTCTCAGTAAACGTAATATTGAGTTACCCTACAACACAGCAAGTCTTCTCCAGGGTATCTACCCCCCAAGCAGAAAAACATTCAATCAAATGACATAACCACATGGTTATTCATTGCATTACTCAGTGTAATAGCCAAGATTTGGATTCAAATTAAATGTCCAATAACAGATCAGTGGACCATGAAGATGTATATATACACAATGGAATACTATGTAGCTGGTATGAATGATGAAATTATTCAATCTGCTGCAACATGGGTGGAACTAGAAGCTGTTGCATTAAGTGAAGTAGGCTGAGGAAGAAATGCAATGGTTTAAAGTGAGCATTCCTAGATCACCCTTGTACCCAGAGTATAGGGAGAAGGAAAGAAACAGAGTGAAGGGGAGGGAGAAGAGATATATAAGAAGCAATGGGGCAGGGGTCAAAGGGATTCAGATAATTGGATGTGTTAAGGAATGCTACAGATAATTATCCAACTCACAGAGGCAATAAACTGGCAATTACTCAACCCACAGAGACTGAAATTTCTTTTCGGAAAATCTACATATTTCATTTAAAATTTTTTTTCAATCAAAAGAACAAATGATGACTCAAAATAAAAGCGTACCAATGACCTTTATTATTAGAACGGATGGAAGTTTAATTTTTTGACACATGATTTTCTGAATTGTATGAAATTATATCTCATATTATATAGGTATTTTCCCCACTAATATGAGAAAACAATATTTTGATTTTCATGGCAAACAGTTCTTCATAAAGATTTGTCTTATCTATATTACTCCTTTGGCCTTCTATAAAACACTCATTTAAATAAAGAATTACTAGCCTTTGTTTCTGCACTTTAGCTGTAGCTCCTTTATGCCGTGTCAATGTGCTCTTAGAATCTGAGTAAGAAATTCTCTTGCTTTGCTATGAAGAGATGGAGCTGCTGCTTTTTGGGAGATTTCTAAACTAATAGCATTTTAAATTTCTTCAGTACTGAGCAATGCCTCCCTTGGGAGCTTCTCTAATGCCTCAGCTTAGAGACAGTCTCCGGAACTGGAGGCAGCTCAACAGAGCTGTCACTTTAATAGGAACAACCTAAACAGAATCTTTAAAAAAAATAGAAAGAAAGCTTTGCAGCATTTACACAGGGGTTTGGAAAAGCTCTTCTTCAGGGTGAAGTAATTAGTTTGGGGTATTACCTGTCGACAAAACAGTATCCTAAGAAGCTGAAGTTAAATTTCAGAGACTTCTATCTGAAAGCAGAAGAAATACTACCCTCAATTTCCAGGATAATCTTTGCTTTTTTTGGCAGCTTTCATAATTAAGCAGTGGGAAAGAAATTTTCTCTTGACTTAGCACCATGAGGAGACTGGACTGTAATATACTTTTTGGAAGAACAATTTTCTGCTACCAGAATGAACTAAATAATGCAACTTCACCATTCCAGAGGAAGCAAAAACAATTTTAGTTTTACTATATTAAAGATATTCATTTGGGGGAATACCAGGTATACCAAATAGTGTGTCAAGTTGGCCTGGGACACACTCCTGGTGATAACTGGCCAATCAGGTCAGGGTTTCACTACTAGGATACAGCAATATGGTTCTGCTAAGGCCCTGTAGTGTTAAGAATAGAGGATCAAGATAGGCACACCCTGTCTGCTTGGGGATCTTCCAGAGACACACTAAGTAATACCCAGAAGACTGTGTGGTGCTTGGAATTCAACCCCTGTACTATCTCGTGGGCCCCCCAGATCTATAATACAGTGAATATATAGGAAATCAATAACCCAATGGTTATCTGCTTTTCAATTAAAAAAACTTGTTGAATAATCTTGCTTGAATGGGGTTTTACAAAAAGCCAAATATGTACGTGTGAGGTAATTTCCTCTTTTATCAACACTTTCTTTGTCAAACTTGTCTGTAAATGTGTCAGAATGGCATTATAGCACCAAATCATCAACATTTTTCCTCTTTGAAAGGATCCACTTATTTAGGTACACATGGTAGTTTATGGTCTGTACAGGAGATTTTATTTCCTCTTATTCTCAGATTATTCTGTATTCCCTGTCTCTAATGTAAATAAAATACTGGATTTTGGATATTCAAAAATATGTGCATTTTGAACATCCGTGCATTTTTGGTCTACTATACTATTTCTTGGGTGCAAGGACAATCTATGCTTCTTGATTTTTAGCCACCCAAACCTGTGACAGTAGCTGACCTCTGGTGTGAGGTCAACACAGCAATAGTGTTTATTTGAATGGAAAAATTATTTCTTCTACAAGTTAAACACTCTTGTAAAAATAACAAGGAATATAATGAATAAGGAAGGAAAAAGCTAGGATTCAGATGACCAAATTCAGGCTTGGTCATAGCTATCAATTTTCACCAGACCCACATACTTCCTCAAATACAATTTTGACCTGGAAGCCAACTACTTTTCTGACAGAACCATTGTCAACTTCATGCTTTATAGACTTCATGGAAGCCAAGCATAAAGTTTCTTGGCATTCAAAAAATTAGAATGAGTTTGAAATCTGGTTTTTCCCACTTAATTTACTCTGATATGCAAAGGTAATTTATGTTAATTTACTAACTCAGTTGTTTAGCTTCTGATTCATTTTGGAAACTGAATCAATCGCTTCTTGTCTCCAAATTTCCCAGTTAGCCTGCTCTGTTGCTTTACCAACCACATTTCCTAGGTGACTAAGAGTCAAGCACCTTCTAAGCTTCTGTAATTATAACTGCTCTATCGATAATTTCTAATCAAAGTATCCCCAAACAACTGCCACCAGTTCAATAAGCAAAAGTCGGTATCGTTCGTTTATAAATTTTAAGGCTATAAAATATTTTCATTAGAAGTAACAGTAAAGTCTAACCAAGATTTTGAAATATGAGAGCCTTCATTAAGTCACCTCACTCAATGACTATGATAAGTTTTCTTTGTTTTATTTCTACCTGGCTTAAATTTTCCATTCCATGTTTCCAGTCTTTATAATTTCTCACTTTTTAGTTTCTTTCTTTTTTTCTATCTTCCCAAACTTTTCCTTTCAAGGATTCTACTGTTCTGATAAACAGCAGAATATAAACAATAGAAATTAAAGTTATATTTCATTTTCTTTCTTTTCTGTATATATTTACTTTACTCCTCTAGAATGCCCTTTGAAAGAAATTATTCTGGTTATTTCTCCACTAACATTAAAGTAACAATTACCTTTGCAAACATAGATATGTACATTCAAGATCTTCAAAAAGAGTTATGCAAACATGTATTTAAAGTTTATTTCTTAAGTGTCTCCTGCTTTTAATAGTCTAATATTTAGTTACAATATCCTCTAGTACGTAATTTTAAAAAAATGTTTTCATCTTCCCAAATCACTTTCCATGATACCTTGAACTAAAGTAGATGCATAGATCATGTTAAAAACTTGTAAGAGGTGACAAGATGGAGGGCACACGTCAACAAGAGCTGGAGTTTCCTCACAAACGACAGCTTTCAGCTCTGAGCAGCAGAGAAGGCCAAAAATTTGCCGAGTGAGTGAGTGTGAATGACCCGTAGAATCCTGACTCTAGGAGAAAGCTGGCCACAGCAAACAACGGCAAGGAGTGAGTCATGTTGAGATGGGCGAAACACGAACCATGGTTAATAGAAACCCCATGGCTCTCTGTGCTACTCGTCATCACAGAATTTAGACACGCCTGATAAGGGCATTTTGGGTCCAAGTCATTACCACTGCAGAGTGAGGGATTTGAGTTATGGAGGTGTTCCTGGAGATTCGCTGCTGGTGGGGCGTCCCCACCACAGCTTCCTTCCTGAACCAGCTTGCATGCACACAGAAAACTATGGAGGGCTTCCCTGAGTCCCAACTCTCTGGAGGTCCAGGATGGGGCGCAGGTGCCCATGGCCAGGAGGTGTAGGACTGGGAGCCCCAGGCATCCACCCAGAGCACCCAGATCATGAATGACAGCAGCTCTGACTCTGGTCTCAATCCAGAAGGGGCCCTGCCGCTGTCCCTGCTGGCTCCCAGGAGGTGCAGCGGTGCTGGCCTGCCGGCTCCAGCAGGCGCACTAGCTGCCAGAAACCTCTCTTGGGATTTCTCATAACACAAAATCAGTGTAGTGCCTCTGACCATCCGGACTAAGTGTCTGAGAAGTTAGGTATGCAGGAACCATGCCCACGAACCACTTCTGGCTCAACTATACAAGTTCACTTACGGGCCTCCTTCCAAAAACCTCCTAAATAAACCTCAAAGGAGATCCGAAGCTACAGTTAAGAAGCTCATTCACTGGCCATGGTCCAGAGACTCAGATATAAATTGTGAAAGAGATGGATAAGGCAGAGAAACCCCTGGTCCACCAGGCTAAGTCAACTGGAGCAATCCAGAGAGGGATGGGTTTGGGTCTGTCCCATCTCAGAAGAGACTCAGCAGCCTCCTGAGTCTACAATATACAACCACTGCCATGTTAAAGGCTGAATCCACACTACACAACCGCTGCCATGTTCAAGGCTGGACTCCACTGCTCAATGAGCTTCACCCCCAAAATTAAGGTGCTGAAAAACTCAGGTACACAGGTTTTGTGAATGAAATCTCCAGACTTTCACAGGGTCGAGACTGGCTCCCTTCCCCATCCCCATTCCTCCTGAAAGCCAGCAGAAAAACCGATGAACCGCCTTGGATGCCAAGTAATCTCACTCACTAGCCATGATCCCAACGCTCAAAGATAAATCTTGAAAGTGATCAATAAGAAGAGATGTTCCTATTGCCAGGCTGAGTCAACTGGGGTAATCCCAAAGAGTGTGGGTTTGGGTCCGGCCCATCCTACCAGATGGGCCCCCACAAGCTTAAACCTCCACATTCCAAAATCGTTGCCATGTTCAAGGCTAGAATCCACAGCTTGCACGGACTCTACCCTAAAATTAAGCTGCTGATGTACTCAGGTATGCAGGTTTTGTGACTGAAATCTCAGGCTTTCTCTGAATGAAGATTGGGCTCTCCCCCTCAGACTCATTCTATAGGAAGGCCAGCAGTCACTCCCATACTCCCATACTCCAAAGCCATCATTCAGTTAAATTTGTGTGTGTGTGTGTGTGTCTGTGTGCTTTTTGGGTCACTCCTGGATCTGTGCTCAAAATTAATCCTGGCAGAGCTCAGGAAACAAATGGGATGCCAGGAATCCAGCCTGCGTGCAAGGCAGACACCCTACCTGCTATGCGATCACTCCAGCCCACCCAGTTAAAAATTTAACTCCAAGTATATCACCCTGTTAAAGATTTTGGCGCTCCTGGAGCAATGGCTGTTCTAATATTGATACATTATCATTATATATATACATATATATATATATTAATAAGCAATATAAAGTAATTAGTGCAGGCTAAGGAAGCAGTCGGGGGGTGTGGGAAACTGGGGACATTGGTGGTGATAAAGACACATTAGTGGTGCTGAAGTACTGAATATATGAAACAACTCTATTGTGAACAACTTTGTAATGACCATAGTTGAAAGAAAGATTAAGAGTAGATAAAGAGATAATAAAAAATTTAGAAAAGTAAGTAAATTAAATAAAAACTTGTAAGATTTTTCTGTGTGTTCAGTCACCTGAAGGGTATACAGCACCATAAGCATGTAAGTTACTCACGTGACCTGACTTCAGTCCTCATAGAGTTGGGATTGAAGATAAACTCTCATTAATGACAATTTTAGCGAGTAGAAGGAAATGGAGTGATATTAACAAAAGGACTTAACTGCTCACTGCATACATTCTGCTTGATTTGCTCTGGGAGAGGGGTATACTGTTATCTGGAGACTAGAGAAGATATGTGTGAAAATAAATTGTGCTGGACTTTGAACTCTGGTCATTTGAATGGTATTAGATGAAAGATATGCCAATTGCAGTGCATAAAAATATTTTAATGTTCCCCCACAAAGTTCATTTGGTGTTTACAAAGACATCTTACCAGCCCTGTTTTGCTGAGTTTAAATGAAGTAGATTTCCACAGGGAGGTCATAATGCCACTAAAGCATGCTAATTTATATTTGTTTAATACTATAATTTTAGAGGAAGAAAGATGACAGAGTTAAATACTTTCCAGTAAATCAAAATTTGTTTTTCCATCAAGTGAATTGGTTACCCAACTTCTATCCCATTCACATCCAAATAAGGTACAGCAGTAATGATATGGTTATTCCTAAATTAAGTGTGGCCTTTGTGAAAATTCATAGTTAAACTGGAAGAGCTCACCTACTTTGAAATTTGCTATCAAATGCCAAGTTAAATGTCATTGTAAATGGCTTTCAAGAATGGTTATCTGTAGCATGGTTATAATTTTCTTCTTGAGGATTGTTTGGAGGACTAGGTCACAAATTCTAGTACTTCAGAGATGAGATAGGAAATAGGGGCAGGTCTTTGTAGAATTGGTTGAGGATAATCTTAGACTATAAAGTTATCTACGTAGTAAACTCTATATTACTGAGAGTATCCTGCTCTCACAGCAGAGCCTGGAAGCTACCCGTGTCATATTTGATATGCCAAAAACAGTAACAATAACAGACCTCTTTCCCATGACCTGAATGAACAGTTAGAGGCTCTTCATGTTCCCTGAGTGAGCAGATGCTGTTAGGCTACACTAGCATGCGACAGGGATGAATGGAGACATTATTGGTGCCCGCTCGAGCAAATTGATGAGCAACTGGAAGACAAGTGATACAAGTGACAAATGAAGATTTTTCTGTATTTTCTCAGGAGCCAGGAAGAAAACTACTAGTGTGAGTGGGATTCTCTTGGTAGTAGGCTCTCAGTTAATGCATTTACTGATGAAACACGATGGGGAGAGATCAGCTTTTTTCTTGGGTTGATCTCTGATGAGCTGTGGAATCCAGATGTTGAAAATGACTGCCCTCATGTATTGGGGAGCCGCTGTGATCCCTGAAAGAATCAGGACAGAAGTTCTCTTCTACCTCCAAGGACACTGGGTGAGTCCGGCGCAGTTCCAAAAAAGGCTTTTAATAGTACCAAAGCTCTACCTCCACAATTCAATACAATGAAAGAACTCTAGCTCTGGTCAGAACTTAGACCATACAAGAGAGCCTGTTTCCTACCAAAGAGAGAGGATCTCACTAGAGAGGAGTCCTTCCCAAAAGAAGGGGGAAAAGGGTGAAGGGGGTCTCAAGTTAGTCCCCTTATATACATCAAAGTAATCCTATCTGTGGACAGAGAGGGTCCTGTCAACAAAGAACCCTAAACAGAGTGTAGAAGGGTGGTGCCACACCTTATTACAGGGATAAATAAAGGAGTATGCCAAGGACTAATCCCTTTTTCTGAGATTATCTCTTATGTAAAAACTGGAGAAAGAGGGGCTGGTATAAAGTAATACATCTTAATTTCATGGGCTTCGTGTAATCTAGATGGTACCCACAAGGTCCTATTATTTATTATCTGCACCAAGGTGATTCTGAGTATCTTGATCTCCGTATACTGAAAGGGTCACACTCACCTGCTTGAAAGCAAACTAGTATCATCCTTCCTATAATCTTTTTTTAAAAAAACATTTTATTATACCACTGTGAGATATACAATTACAACGTTGTTCACGTTTGGAGGTTTCGGTCACACAGTGTTCCAGCACCCCACCCTCCACCAGTGCCCATCACTCACCACCCATGTCCCCAATTCCCTCCCCCTCCACGTCCTGCCTAAATGGCAGGTTCTTTATCTCCTTTCTCTCCCTCTCTCTTTCTTCCTTCTCCCACACATTGTGGGTTGCACTACATACTCTTAGAAGCCATCATTTGCATTTTTTGTCTGTGTTTAATGCTCAGTTCTATGTTGGTATCAGACCTTTTGACATTTATTCACACATGTTCCCTTCTCTATCTTACCTACCCTCTGACTCCGACACGCTTTTGGCAATTTGCACTTTTGGTAAGATCACCTGGTATATTTATGTCATGCAAATAAATGCAGTCATTCTATGTCTCTCTTTTTCCTTCTGACTAATTTCACTCAACATGATTCTTTCCATGTCCATCCATTTATAGGCAAATTTCATAACTTCATTTTTCCTGGCAGCTGCATAGTATTCCATTGTGTAGATGTACCACAGTTTCTTTATCCAGTCATCAGACCCCAAAGGGTCCGCGGTGAAACCAAGGCACTTTTCCTTGGTTCCCGCTGATGGAGTTTCCACCCTTCCCTGGGGCAACTTGGGTCCGAGGGAGGCGCAGTGGTCACACACACACCTGTGGGGGAGACTGACACTGGGGGAGACTGCCACCGGTCCCGGAAGCGCAGGGCCCAAAGGGTCGCATGGTGAAACCAAGGCACTTTGCCTTGGTTCCCGTTGATGGAGTGTCCGCTCTTCCCTGGGGCAACTTGAGTCCGCGGAGACGCAGGGGTCACACACACACCTGTGGGTAGACTGACGCTGGGGGAGACTGCTGCCGGTCCCGGAAGCGCAGGGCCCAAAGGGTCTATGATCTTTTGATGAGTCTTTGGATTCGGTTTGCTAGTATTTTGTTGAAGATCTTAGCATCTGTGTTCATCAATGAGATTGGTCTGTAATTTTCCTTCTTTGTGTTGCCTCTCTCTGCTTTGGGTATCAGGGTGATAAGCGCCTTGTAAAAGCTGTTTGGGAGTGTTTCTGTTTTTCTATTTCCTGGAAGAGCTTGAACAGGACTGGCAGTAGGTCCTCCTTAAAGGTTTGGTAGAATTCACCAGTGAACCCATCTGGACCTGGGCTTTTTGTGTTTGGGCAGACTTTTAATTGCTGTTTCAATTTCCTCGATGGTGATAGGCTTATTCAGGTATTGGGGGTCTTTTTTTGTTTCAATTGTGGGAGATTATAGGACTTCAGGAATTTATCCATTTCTTCTAGGTTCTCATGTTTCATGGCATACAGGTTCTCAAAGTAATCTCTGATGATCTTTTGGATTTCAGTCTTTTCTGTTGTGATGTCACCGTTTTCAATTCTGATTCTGTTTATTTGGGTTCTCTCTTTACCTGTCCTTTTCAAGTCTTGCCAGTGGCTTGTCGATCTTGTTTAATTTTTTCAACGAACCAGCTCTTGGTTTCATTAATCTTTCGGATTTTTTTGTTTGGTTTCCCGCTCATTGATTTCCTCCCTAAGTTTTATTATTTCCTTCCTTCTGCCTGGGTTGGGCTTCCCTTGTTGGTCTTTTTCCAATATTTTCAGCTGTGAGGACAGATTATTTATGTGGGCCCTTTCTTCTTTCTTGATGAATGTTTGCAGAGCTATGAACTTTCCTCTTAACACAGCTTTTGCTATGTCCCACAAGTTGTTATAGTTGGTATCTTCATTGTCATTTGTTTCTTGGAATCTTTGGATTTCCTGTTTGATTTCTTCTATGACCCATTTGTTGTTCAGCAGTGAGCTGTTTAGTTTCCAGGTGTTTGGTTTAGCTCCCTGCTTCTATGTATGGTTCACTACTATTTTAAGTGCATTGTGATCTGAAAAGATAGTCGACACAATTTCAATCTTTTTATTTTGTTGAGGTATTCTTTGTGGCATACCATGTATACGGTCTATCTTGGAGAATGTTCCATGTGCACTGGAAAAAAATGTGTATTCAGCTTTTTTGGGGATGAAAAGCCCTGTATATATCAACCAGCTCTCTTTCTTCCATTTCTTCCTTCAGGTCCAGTATTTCCCTGGTGAGTTTCAGCCCTCGTCGATCTCTCCATAGTCGATAAGGCAGTGTTAAAGTCTCCGACTATTATTGTGCTACTGTTAATGTCTTCTTTGAGGTCTATTAATAGTCGTTTTAAGTATTTTGCTGGCCCCTCGTTTGGCACATATATGTTTAGTAGTGTGATTTCTTCCTGGTATACATACCCCTTAATTATTAAGAAATGGCCTTCATTGTCCCTTTAAACCTTTTTCAGCCTGAAATCTATATTGTCAGATATGAGTATGGCCACACCTGCTTTTCTGGAGGGGTTGTTTGCATGGAGAATGGTCTTCCAGCCTTTGACTTTGAGTCTGTGTTTGCTCTGGTTATTCAGATGTGTTTCTTGTAGGCAGCAGAATGTTGGATTCAGTTTTTTAATCCATTTTTCAACTCTGTGTCTCTTAATTGGTGCATTTAGACCGTTGACATTGAGAGAGATTGTCATTAGATTATGTGCCATCTTTCTGTTTAAACTTGTTGTGGTTTTGGGTTGTCTTATTTTACAATAGACCCTTCAATCCTTCTTTTAGAGTTGGTTTTGAGTCTATGAATTTCCTGAGTTGTTTATCCATGAAGTTGTGTATCTTTCCTTCGCATCTGAAAGTAAGTCTAGCTGGATAAATAATTCTTGGTGAGGCCTGAAGTTCATTGAATCTTTTCACAATATCCCACCATTGTTTTCGGTCTTGGAGTGTTTCATCTGAGAAGTCTGCTGTAAATCTCAGGGATGCTCCTTTGTATGTGATTTCTTTCTTTGATCTTGCTGCTTTCAGTATTATATCTCTGTCTATCGTTTTTGTCATTTTAATAAGGATGTATCTTGGAGTATTCTTATTGGGGTTTCTTTTAGCTGGTATCCTTTGGACCTCCTGTATCTGGGAGCATGCTTTCTTCAGTTCAGGGAACTTGTCAGCGATGATGGCTTTGACAGTTTCTTCTTCATCAGGGTTTTTTTCTTGCCCTTCTGGGACCACAATGATGCGTATGTTGTTCCTCTTGGCTTCATCCCGATTTTCTCTGGTAGTCTGTTCATTGATTGTGAGTCTTTTTTTTCCATCTTCTGGTGTTGTCTACACAATCTCTGAACCTCGTCTTCGAGATCACTAATTCTTCAGTAGCTGTTACTCTGCTTTGGAGGCCTTCTCCTGTGTTTTTCAGTTCACTTACCTCATTTTTAATATCTGTCATTTCTGCTTGTACTTTGGTCTGAAATTTACTCAATTCTGCTCTCATGTCCTCCTGTATTTTATTGACTTTGTATTCCATTGTTTCTTTCATTTTCTTGTACATCTTTAACAGCTGCTTCTGAAATTCTTTTTCAGAGAGGTTATATAGCTCATCGTTATTGCTGGACTCATCGGTATTAGTGACTTCAGTCGTAGTGCTTGAAGGACTTCTGTGCTGCTTTACCATATTGACTATCTTAGGTTGAAAATGTGTATTCTGGATGACTAGTCAATAGAGTTAGTAGGTGTCTGGATTACTTTGCAGCTAGGGACGTATAGCAAAGAGTGTAGGGGCCAATGCTCAGTGGTTTCTCAAGTAGATGAGACACTTCCAGACGCTAATGCGTCTGTGCGGTTTTGAATTTTTGGGGTGTCGGTGGGTGGTTCCGTGTCAGGTAGTTGGGGTGGGGGTCATGCAGTGGAAGGTCCTAGGATGCTGGGTGTGGCTTGGTCCCCTCCTCAAAGCTGGAGCCCTTTCTCCTGAGCGGAGTGGCTAGGGGGCTGCCCGCCGTGGCAACACACCTGGTGGGAAGAGCGCGGGGTTCTGCTGGGCGTCGGGGCTGGATGTCGTCAGATGGGAGGTCCCTTCCTATAATCTTAAAGATGGTCTCACCATAGCCAGGATGGTAGTCGCCTGGTAAATTCTAACTGTGCCACACTGGGTGCAGTGGGTATAAAAGAGGAACTGTGCCCAATACAGATCTGGCATCATTTGATATTATTTGGAAAAATTGAAAATAATATTTTCCCTTTGTTTAAATATGTGGAAGATTTGAGTTTAAAATCTGACTTTAAGGTACTCAAAGAAAATAGATTGAAATATGAAGTATTTGACTCCAGGACAGTCAAAGAAAAATCTTACGTTTTTTTTTTTTTGGGTGGGGGGGTTATAAAGATGAAAACTCTAACATTGTGGGAAATAAACAATTTATTTCAAAATGGAAACATTGTTTCAATGGTTTAATGTACTGCAGATTAATATAGAGCCTCTTAATTTGCCTCTAGATGCTCTATATTTTGGTCTCTGCTTAGTTCTTTCCCTCTTATTTTGCCATGTTTACTTTTTAGTTTTCTCTCTTATTACTTTCCTTCAGTACCTTTCAAATGTTCTCTATCCTACTAACTCTCTTCTCACTCCTTTTTTCTTAAATCTCAATTAGTCTGAAAAACATTTACCTATTCTGTTTAGGGTTTTTAATGTTTCATGTTTTGCTGTTATAGGAAACCATATTACCCCATCAGAAAACATATAAAGTCTTGTTTAATATTCTCTCTCGTAAACTCAAGTGAATCAGATATAGTAATGTGCTTAGGTAAATAAAATGTTGAAGTAAATGAAACCACCTCATTTAATGTTACTGTTTATTTCTTTCTTGAGAAATTTAAAAATCATTCCTTTTTCATGTGCTGTATTTAGAGGTGACTACAAGAGTATGCTACCCGCACGGCAAGCCTGGCAAGCTGCCCATGTCGTATTTGATATGCCAAATACCAGTAACAATTATGTTAGGTCATTCCCATGACCTAATATAATGGTTTGAGGCTCTTTATGTTCCTGGGTGAGCAGATGCCCTTGAGCTCTACTAGCATGAGACAGGACATATGGAGATGTTACTGGAGCCCGCTCGAGCAAATTGATGATGAACAGGATGATAGTGATAGTGATAGTGATAGTGATTAGATTATCTACATGGGGCAGAGCTGCTACTGACTCTCCCTGTGCCTAGCTGATCATGAGGCATCTGGGAGGGATGGCAGGATCTAGTCCGGGCCCGCCATCCCAGCAGAGCCTTGCAAGAAGCCAGAGAACCCCCGACTCCATGAGGGCCGTCATTTTCTACATCCGGCTTTACTGTTGTCAGAACTCCACCCAGCAGAAGAGCCTATTACAGCCTGGCTCGTGCGGCAGCTTGCAGCCACATGGTTCATCAATAAATGCTGGAGATCAGAGGTGACTACAAGAGTATGCCACCCACACGGCAGAGCCTGGCAAGCTACCCGTATCGTATTTGATATGACAATACCAGTAACAATATAGACCTCATTACCATGACCTGATGGAATGGTTTGAGGCTCTTTATGTTCCTGGAGCAAGCAGATGCCCTTGGGCTCTACTAGCATGTGGCAAGACATATGCAAGACATATGGATATGTTACGGGTGCCCGCTCGAGCAAATTGATGAACAACAGGAAGACAGGTGATACAAGTGATTAGCTAATAGTGTTTTTTTTTGTATTTAAAGGAATGCTACTACAAATACAATTGTTTTGATATATTTAAAGTATATTGCTACTTTATCGCTTTATCGTATTTTTGGCAAAGATAATTTTTTTCAGTTACAATTATTGGCACTGATGGAATATGAAGACTTAGTTGTCATTAGTCTGACATTTACTACTAAATGGTACTCTAGATAAAATTTTCATTGTCCACCTCTGGGATAAAGATATTCTAGTAGTTTTATAGTTCTTGTAAACTGCTTCATTGCATGTCTTTAAAAACATGCTGGGGGTACATTGGGTCTAGGGTAAATACATAGTTTCTCCCACTCTAGAGGTTATATTAGTATCCACTATTACTTAATTTGTCTAATACCCTGATACCTGTAATTTCAGTATAAATTACAACACAAATCATGCTAATTATATATAATTCTTGATACTTTGAACAAATAAGCAGCACAAACAAGGAAGCATGTAAAAGCTTATATTTTGTATGCAACCAATGTCAGAATGGGCATAAGTTTTAATTCTCTTAACTATTTGATCAATATACCATCTGCTCAGATTTCTTCACATCACTGCATGAGAAACAACCAAACAGAAGATGATCTATCATCCTTATCCTTGGTAATATTTACATAAGATTAGTCTCATTTGAATGGGAATCATGCTCTGATTTATTAATTTTCATGAATCCTTTGATTTCTAAGCACTGGAGAAATATACAAAACAAACATGCACCAAAGAATCTACAAACAGGCAAAAAACACAAAGTTTGAAGTAGTTTCCATTGCAATCTTGAAAAATTTTAATGGACAAAAGTTTTCTATTCATTACAAAAAATCCTTTATGGGATGGGTCACACTGGGAAATGCTCAGGGTTTGTTTACTCCTGACTTTACACTAGGAATTACTCCTGGTGATGTTCAGGAAACCATATAGGATGCCAGGAGTGGAACCCTGGTCAGCTGCATGCAAGGCAAACACCATCTACTGTACTATTACTATAGCCCTGAACAAATATTCTAATTGATTTGTTAATTACTAGCCATAAATAAACTATTTAGCAATATCTACTATAGGCAGGCTATTGGGAGAAAGGGAAGTTGGGGACATTGGTGTTGGGAAGGGTACACTGGTGGAGGGAAGGGTACTGGAACACTGTATGAGCACAAAACCCAGTCTAGCTCATGGTAAATAGTTAACTAACTAAATAAATAAATAAGTAATTATAACTAAATCTTGTGCATAAAATTTCTTCTATTTCTCAGATACTTTTCATATTAGAAAATAAATCAATAACATTAAGTCATTTTTATTGTTTAGACAGAGAATAAATTGTGCATTATCTTATCTGGAAAATCGTTTATTTACAGACAAAGAAAATATCTACAGTGTTTTTCTTTCCTCCTCCTGGCAGGGTACCAACTGATAATTCTTCATCAAACTGGCTCAAGTTCAATGCATGGTCCTGAAATTGCAACCTTGCTCAAGCCCTATGGGGCCAGGGACTACTGAGCTATACCTAGTGGTACTGAGGGCTTCTGTGGGCTGTGCTTGGTGATGCTCAAGGGATCATGAGATGCTGAGAATAAAGAACAATTTAGGGGCATGCTAGGCATGTCCCCAACCCTAACTCCCTAACTCACAACCTCTGAAATCTTCAGTTTTTAATGCACTAACTTTGATTTAAGACTATTGAAATACCCCAAATGCTCAAAGAAAAGACTTTTTGACAATAATTCTGAAACTTACTGGTAAATTATTTTCTATATAAATGATATTGCAATATATTATTTAAGAAAATGTTCCCTTTAAAGTTTGCTGTGTACTTTGTAATACTGAGATAGATAGGCAGCTGGACAAAAGGCAGAATTAGGTAGGGGTGTCCTGGGAAAAAAGCTTCAAGAAGTAATAAAATAAAATAAATATGACCCTAAGAAAGAAGTTCCTCTGTCCGGGCTGGAGCAATAGCACAATGGGTAGGGCGTTTGCCTTGTACGTGGTCAACCTGGTTCGATCCCTGGCATCCCAATTGGTCTCCCAAGCACCGCCAGGAGTAATTCCTGAGCGAAGAGCCAGGGGTAACCCCTGAGCATCGCTGGGTGTGACCCAAAAAGCAAAAAAAGTTCCTCTATCTGTTGCCAACCAAAAGATGTTAGACTGGACCCAGTTTGGATATGCAGAAACTATAGCCTTATATGACTCTGATGCCAGTGCCAGAACAAAGAGAAAACATCCCTTAGAAGAACTGTTTCAGCAGAAACAAAAATGCCTTAGTAAGAATATGAAGGAAACCCACCAAGAGGGTCATTCTCACTGGGAAAAGGAGTAGTGTTGGAACAATATACACCTGAAATTCAATCATAAGTATCTTTATAAACTTTGTAATTCATGGTTATTCAATTAAAAACATAATCAAAAGGAAGAAACCCACCAAACGTTCACAGTTCTCCCTTTCACAGCACCCTGTCCACAACTTTTATTAGCACAGAGAGCTCCAGATCAAGGGAACTTGAAAGACATAAATAAATGAATAAAACATCTATACCACCTTCCCAAATGCTTCAGTGGGCACTGCCCTCCCTCTGGAGAAGCTTGTGTTCTCTTTTGAAAGTTTCCTTCTTTACCTTTTGTTGTAATAAGACTTCTTTTCTTCATGATTCCTTCATGATCTTCTCCTAAAATTCTGTTTTTTTATAAGAGTAAGCCGCAGTAGCCTGAACTACAGTACAGCATATAGGGGTTTGTCTTTCATGCTTGCAGATTCTGGTTTGATCTCCAGCACCCCGTATAGTCCCCTGATCCCCATCAGGAGTGAACAATTCATGCACACAAAACCAAGAGTAAGCCCTGAGCATTATTGATTGTGATTTGAACACTCCCCCATCTACCCCCAGGCCCCTAAAAAAGAATAGGCAACAATCTAGGAAACTTAAGAGTAGAATAGGTCTCTGATGTCTCTTATTCCTCCAAGAGCTGACAGCAAGTTTTAACTTCAGCCTTGAGAAACCAAGCTTCCCTGATGTCAGGGGAGAGGGCGTGAATTTCTAGTTAAGTACTTCTCAGGAGCAGGATGATGGCAGATTCAAGGAGAGTTTAGGACCTAGGATCCAAGTATGGGTGTTTATGAATACTTACTTAGCCTGTTCTCCCTGAACACCTCAGTGGCAAAGTTGAGGTGGGAGAAGCAAGAGAGCTGTAGCACTCTCTCAATTGTGACTAATAGTTTCCTGGACTCTCTATGCTCCCATCAGCAAAATACTTTAAGACTATAAGTGAATGTTGTTAACTCTAAATAATATTATCGAAATATTAACACTGTCATTAAAAGTATTAATAAATTTTCACCTCATTATTCCTTTCTCTTAATTAGAAATATTCCATTGTCTTCAACATACATAAAAATCTCTTCAACCAAACTAATTTCCAAATATTTTATAGGTGTTAGTCTCATAATGTTTATTTTTAAGACTATTGTATGGGGGACTCATATACAATACTCCCTAAGTACTCAATTTTATACTTTCTACCCTATGGTCATCCTCTATCAACTGTGTCCTCACTGTTTATTTTTGACCAAGGTTTAAAACCGGTAAAAATAAAAGTAGTCACTGTGATTTAGGAAGTTATTCATGATTGGGTTTCAGGCATACAATATTTCAACACCAATCACTTCACAGGTGTCCACTTCTCTCTACTAATGCTGCATTTACTTCCATTTGCCTTCCATCCACCAGTCTGCTCTTAGGAGGTGCTCTTTGCATATTATATAACATAGATTTGGGTTTGACCTTGAAAGGATGACTAGGTGGAAAACAAGAGAGAGCATTATAGCGTGAGATTCACTGTGCCCAAATCAGTGAAGATTAGAATGTATAAGGAATGACTAAAGTTGTTCTTGTTTGGGAAAAAGGCATTGATATCAGGACTTTAAGATTTCCAGACCATAGAAAGACCCTTATGTTCTAAGCTATTGCTCTCCAATATATTCTAGATTTTTATCTCCCGTTAAGTCAGAGCTATTATTTTAGTTATGTACAGTCCTCTGAGTTAAAGGGGATTTCCTAACATAAACTAATGATTCCTGCTCAATGTTTTCTATAAAGTCTGGTACTCGAGGTGTGTTATGGGCTATTTTCAATAGTTGGTAACTAATACACTAAAATAGATATATAAATTAATAGGAAATTTTCACAGTCTGGAAAAATAATATCACCAAAACATTCAAGCACATAAGTAATGAACTCACTTTGTTTAACAGTATATGGAGCATTTCATGTATATCTAATTCATGAGCTATGCCAAGGGTGATACATCTGTAATTTGATCATGCTTAGTGTTAATGGTCTTTAATGGCTTAGAAATGAAAAAAGATAAAACTGAAATCTTTATACACTATGTATAGCTATAGAAGCACTGTAGTAATGGGTGGCATTTATTTACCTGTTCCCTTTAACAAATCTTTACCTCATGGCTCCTACATGTTTCCTTCCTGTTATAAGGCAGGAGTGTGCTTGATCACAAAGCTTGCTGAGAAAAAAAATTTCAGGATATTTTTCCTTTCCTAAATTCCAGTGTTTTTCTTCTGACTATGGAAATGAAGGATCATGTTCTGTTGTAGTATTATATGTCAGCAATACTCTAAGAAAAAATGGTAAAAGTTGTTAAGGATTTCTTTTGTGCAGTGCAATGTGCTAAGCACTTTGCAAGCATCAACCTGTTACATGCCAGGGTCAAGTCAGGAGAACAATAGCCACAATAGGTACTCAGTAGAAAAAGCTTAAGGTAGAGATTGATTAAATAGGTGCTAGAGAGCTAAAAAAGCAAAAAAGGAAACACTTAGAGATAATAACTATAAGAGGCAACTATGTAAACTTTCCCTGCTCTTCTCCACACAGATGGTTTCAATAGAATCTGGATGATCGTAGGTGGATACTCAGACAGAGAGTAAGAAATGCCAAGAAATGGCAGCTATTGCCATCTCCTGATCTTGAGAAAGAGTCAATGCATCATTTGTTAAAACAATGGCATAGACAGACAATTGATAGAAATCTCTAGTAGGGCAGGTGTATTAAAATTAACTGGTGACTCAAATTGCCATGAATATCACTTGTATCACTTGTCCTTCTGTTGTTCATCCGTTTGCTCAAGCAGGCACCAGTATCACTGTATCACTGTCTTCCCCGCAATCATCGATTGGCTCGAGTGGGTACCAGTAACATCTCCATATGTCCTGTCTCATGCTAGTAGAGCCCAAGGGCACCTGCATGCTCCAGGAATATAAAGAGCCTCAAACCATTCCATCAGGTCATGGGAATAAGGTCTAAAATTGTTACTGGTATTTGGCATATCAAATACAACACGGGCAGCTTGCCAGGCTCTGCCGTGCAGGTAGCATACTCTTGTAGTCATCTCTAAATCCAGCATTTATTGATGAACTGCTCGGCCGCTGTGATAGGCTGGTCTTCTGGGTGGAGTTCTGATGAGAGGGAAGTCCGTATGTGGAAAATGGAGGCCCTCATGGAGTGAGGGGTCATCTGGCTTATTGCAAGGCTCTGCTGGGATGGCGGGCCAGGGCTAGAAACAGCCATCCCTCCTGGGTGCCTAGTGAGCAGCTGGGAACAGGGAGAGCCGGTAGCAGCTCTGCCCCATGTCTGTGATCTCTGCTCGGGGTCTCACTCGCCAGGTCACCCTGAGAAGGGAACATGTGAAAATAAATGTGGAGCATCTCCAAATGTCCTGTCAAGCAAGTGTAGCCCAAGGTCATCTGCTTGCTCCAGGAACATAAAAGTCTCAAACCATTCCTTCAGGTCATGGGAATGAGGTCTATAATTGTTACTGGGTTTTTGGCATATCAAATACCATGGTCTACAGCCATACTACCCTGAATGCGCCCAATTGCGTCTGATCTAGGAAGCTAAGCAGGGTCGGGCCTGGTTAGTGCCATGAATAATGGTGACAAAAACAAACATACAAGAAAATGACCCTTCATTTTTCTTTTTCCGTTTATTAGCCTTCAGTCTACTTCTCGTGCTTCCGCTGGTTACTCTAACAAATTGTTTGCTGTCACAGGGTTCTGAAAAAACAGTTCCTAGAAACCAGGGTCTAGAGCATAGATTCAGATTGAGAGATAATAAATAAACATAAGCACAATCATTACTTCATACAATCCTATTAGTTAGTGCTAGAGGATCCCTAGTTTTAAATGTATAATGAAGGACAGGAAATTTCTCATTAATCGCCTGAGTCCAATTGATGTAGAAGAGTATAGGAACCAAGAAAGCCTGTCTCTCAAATACACATTCTGAGTTTAAGCTTTGTTAAATAGAGATACTAGTTGGAAATAACATATTTATGAAGACTTATTTTATGATTTCTGTAAAATATTTCATTTTGAAATGAAAATATTAAAAATATTCCAGCACATTTAAATAGTTTGCATTATTCTACGTAGAGTGAAGAGACTAAAATAGAATTTTATATTCTGATACTTAACATTTTAATATATTTAGTTAATTCTATATGTGTGTGTAATATGTTAGGTGATAGATCATGTTGTGAGTAGGTTTGTTCTTAATTGATTCAGAATCTATTAATTTTTCCATTAATTGTTTCACTCATTGTAAGTGATGATGAAATATCACTAACAGTGTCTCAGTTTTTATGACCTATTTTAATTTTATTTGTTCAATCAAATAGACTCCTGAATTAGTAAAAGCTAATACAGTGACTTTCAGTTGACTATATTTAGCTTTCTGATTTATGAAACAAGTAAAAAGACTGCTTTGAAATGTCTTAACTCTGTTTTTTCCCCAACCAATAGCAGGTAACTAGGTAAGGGTCAGAATTAAATTGTGTTCATTTCTTTAGGATTTCAGAAGATAACAAAAGAGCAATAAAAAAGGCCATGAAAATGCCTTATGGGAAAGGAGTCCACAAGTTATATCAAATATCTAACTGGAAGCAAAGTTAAAGATTATTTAATTATTTTCCTTTTCTAGTGAAAATTAATAGCTCTCAGCAATATAAGTTCCAGGTAAAAGAACAAATATGGTAATTCACCACATAATTTTTGCCACAAGATACTTATTGCACCAGATAACTTTATATTTTTAGGAGCAGTGACAATTTTTTAATATAATTTTTTCACATAAAGTTTTTCATATAATTGTCATATCCCACTTGTGGTGAAAGTAGCTATATCAATAACTTTGACGAATTTCATTACAAAATATTTCTAATGAGGTATGTAACTTTATTTATGCTAATCCTGTATATTTAATCATAAAGAGGAAATATGAATGGATAAATAAGTTCTTGTTTTTTATTTGATTATATTTATAAGGGTAAATATGAGAAGATACATATTTCAAATATACTTTTTTAAAACATTATATCACCATGACATAGACAGCTACAAGGCTATTCATAATTGAGTTTCAGTCATACAGTGTTCCAACAAGCATCCCTCCATCAGTTCACATTTTCCCACCACCAATGTCTCCAGTTTCCCTCCACCCAGAACCTCTTGCCTCTACACACACTTGTGGTAGAGTCCAATCATTGTTTTTCCTGGCCTTGGATATCAGTCTCATAATATATTATATCTCACAAATGAATTCAGTCATTGGAGAATTTTTTCCCCAGGGTCATGCCCAGGTCTGCTGGTGGTATGTTATGGTTCCAGAATTATTCCTTCTAATACTCAGAGCCTGACAAGCTACCCATGTCGTATCTGATATGCCAAATACCAGTAACAATTTTAGACCTCATTTCATGACATGATGGAATGGTTTAAGGCTCTATATGTTCCTGGAGCAAGCAGATACCCTTGGCTCTACTAGCATAAGACAGGACATATGGAGATTTGTTCCATATGGAGATTTATTCTTCTCCTGCCTCAACTTTTCTGCTTGAATAAAGAAGTGATAACTCTCTTGAGCATTGATCTGTAATGGCATTTTCTGGCTCCTAAATTTATATAATTTCTTTTACATTGTGTCTCAAGAATGAATACTTCAATGAGGAATTATTTGACTCAGCTTTTAGGTCATATGCATTGCGCTTATAGATAGGCCTATAGATCTGGACACTTACTGAGATAGACACCAGTTTCTTCTGGTGTGGACTTGTCCATATGAAAAGATTTAGTGTTGCTGTTGGTCTCTATCAGATAGGAATCCTTATAAGCTCATAAACATCAACACTTTTAAGTGGTATTCATCAAAAACTACAAAAATGTTTTACAAACTTTTTGCTTTTAAGCAGAATATGATGAGCAACATTTAAGCCTTTCTTGATGACTGATTTTAATTTTGAAAATTAACTACTGTACCACAAAATAAGTGAGAATAAACACTATACTAAGTGGTCCCAAACAGATATATGTTTTGCATCTTTATGTCATAAGTATTTTCTGCTTGATAAGCTACCAAGTAAACTATCTTCCAAGATGTTCTTTCTTTCCTTTGTCATATGTTCTTTAGAGTTATAAAACTACATTGAAAAAATAATTAAAATTATGTTTCTCACTGAACTAGATGTCTCTGAATGATCATTGACAGACTTCACTTAGAAAATGTAAAATACTTAATTTTTTATTAACATTGACATTTATTGGAACTGTTAATATGTCTTTTAAATATACATTTTAAAAATATTTATTATTTATTATACCACCATGATATATATGTATATATATACATATATATATATATTCATTATTAAGTTTTAGTCATACAGTGTTCTAGCACCCATCCCTCCACCAGTGCAAATTTCTTACTACGAATGTCCCTGGATTCCCTCCCTCAACCCCCAGCCTACCATTATGGCAGGCACTTTACTGCTACTACTGCAACAATGAAGACGATCGATGACAAGGACAGCGATGACAACTACTTCTTTTTCTCTCTCTCTCTCTCTCTCTCTCTCTCTTTCCTTCTCTTACACATTGTGACTTGCAATACATACATTTAGGATTTATCATGAATATCCTTTTTGCCTATGTTCAATGCTCAGTTCTAGACTGGCATTACCATTTTCAACAATTATTAGCATACTGGTCCCTTCCCTATCTTACCTAACCTCTGACTCCCACACATATGTGGTAGATTCCAACCACTGACAAATTCTCCTTGTCCATATTTAACCCAGCCTCAGATATTAGTATAATATCATTCTTTATATATCTCACAAATGAATGCAGTTATTTTATATCTGTCCTTTTCCCTCTGCCTAATTTCCCTCAGCATGATACTCTCCATGTCCATCCATTTATAGGCAAATTTAATAACTTTATTTTTCCTAAGAGCTTCATCATATTCTATTGTGTAAATATACCATAATTTCTTTATCCAGCCGTCTGTTCTTGCTGAAACAAACACTCAGCTTTTTTTCCAGTCTGGCTATTGTGAGTAGTGCTGTGATAAACACAGAAGTACTGACAGTGTTTCACTCTAGAAACCTAATTTCTCCAGATACTGATATAACAGTAAGTTATATAGCAGGGAGTTCGCACATTGTGAGGCGGCCAGGGATTCATGAATTTAAAGCACATTTCTGTCACTTATTGGTTTGAACTAGTTACCTGGCACTTATGTACCCTCTTTCAACTACCCCTAGAAGAGTCAGATAACACTGATCTGGGTCCGGAGTTTTGTGAACGAGCCTGGAGTGGACAGATTTCTTCCCTTGGGCACAGATAATCCCGGTTTGATCTCTGGCATCCTTAAGTCATGCCAGGAGTGAACACTCAGCTCAGAGCAAGGAATAATCCCTGACATAAGAGGGTGACCAACGCCCCAAAATCCTGTGAAGTATAAGTAGGCTGTGGAATCATTAGATACTAAGGATTTAACATTGGTTAGTTACTTAAATGACTGTAAAGAGAATGATTCTGTAATTTTTTTTAATGATGCAAGCTCATGTGTTCATCACTTGAAGCAAATATTCCAGAAATAAGAGCTAACATGAGGAAAAACAGGTTTATTCAGGGACAAGAAACTTTAGAAGATGGCTAACTCAGACCTTCCCACATACATTTTTCTTCAAAGTCAAAGAAGAGTTTATTTGTTTTTAAGAGAAAGAGAAGAGGGAAATAGCTTAAAGGGTGGGTTAGAAACTGTTAAGTGTCAGGATGATCAATAAATTCACTCTGGGGCTGATTCACTAAAGCATACTTCAAATGTGACTTAAAAAGATTGTCAATTACATTTTCTTTGCTCTTATATTTTAGGAAAGGATATGAAGAAGTGTTTGTTTTCTCAGTATCTTAAACCATCTTAACCAAATAGATTTGCTGGCTTCTAATGCTGAGTTCACCACCGGTTTCATTGGACCAGCATCAAACCTACATTCCCTTCTTCTGTTTCTATGGACGATGGGGTATTGGATTAAACCCACTTCCTTCTGAAATAATTTACATTATCTTTTAAAAAGGAAATTAAGCATTAGCTGTCTCTTAATAAAATGTTTTCCTTTTATGCTAGTTCTTGTAGTCCCAACTAAATAGTTTTAGAATCAGTGATTCATTTTGAAAATGGAGTACTGACTAGATCTGCTGGCTGAATGCGGTCATCTTCGGGGCAACAGTGAAATAGAACCAACTGATCTGATAAGAAATTATCACAAACGTGTGGGAGTCAGGAGGTTAGGTAAGACAGAAAATGGAACAGGGTGCTAATAATTGTCGAGGGTACTAATGCCAACCTAGAACTGAGCATTAAATAGAGGCAAAAAGGATACACATGACAACCTTTTAATGTATGTTCTGTAATCCATAGTCTTGAGGGGAAGGAAAAGAGAAAGAGGGAGAAAGGGAAAGAAATAAAGAACCTGCCATGGAGGTGGGCTGGGGAAGGGGGAGGGAACCGGGATGTTGGTGGTGGGAGATGGGCACTGGTGGAGGGATGGGTGCTGGAACACTGTATGACCAAAACCCAAACATGAACTTTTTAATTGTATATCTATTTACTTGTATATCTCACGGTGGTATAATAAAATACTTAAAAAAAAAAGAAAAGTACCACTAAAAGAAAAGCTATATTTTACCTTCAGGGCCCATACCATGAAAATAAACCATCAGGGGTTGGGGAAATAGTATAGCAGGAAGTGTGCTTGCATTGCATGTGCCCAGTCTGAGCAAGGCAAGGTCTGACCACTCCCATCACCCACCAAAAAAAGTAAGTAACATTTCGTCTGAGTCAGACATCTGAGGAGGCTGATTTTACTTTTTAAACTCCTGCCTTCTGAACTTCTTGAGAAGTTAATTAACTCAGAAGTTGTTTTATCTATATTTATAGCTAAATCTTTAGGGGGGAAATGGGGAAAACGTAAAATGAAAGTAAACTTCAGTTCCAGTTACTGCAGGCTTGACATCTCAAAGCACCTTCAGGTGGTAGTTTTTCTGGCTTGCAGTATCTTGATGTTCACAGCATTGTGAACATCAGCACCTTCACTGGTCACTCTGCAGTTTCTAGAGGGTTCTCTGCCTTTAGTCTGCATGGGTTTTAAAAGAGAACTGTTAACTTATGTAAACAAACTAGAAGAAAATTAAAAACTTTGGTACGTCCAGAGCAGAAAGTCACACAAAAATTCAAGATTCATTCCAATTTCTAAAATTTAAAAAAATACTAAGAAGAACAGTCTGATTTCTATAGAAAGGCACATTATTAAAATACATTTTCCTTTCCAACTTAGCCACTAGTCTACTAGGCAATTACATAAATAGTTTAAGTTTACTTCTAATAAACCTGGCCAATTATTTTTATGAACACAAAAAATACAGATATAATCAGGTGCCCCTGCCTCTCGAGGTGTTGCAGGTGTGGCTGCAGTGCCCGGCTGCATCAGCAGGTGGCAGACAGGAGACAGGCTTGCCTACACCCAGGGCTCTGCCCTGTTCCCCTGGATGGTGGATGGTCTGACATAGAAAAGACTGAGCCAACTAGTATAAACCCAGAGCCATGTCAGCACCTGGCAAGCTACCCATGGTGTATTCGATATGCCAAAAACAGTACAATAATGAACCTCATTCCCAAATAATGGAAACGTTACTGGCGCCCCCTCAAGCAAATTGATGAACGTGGGAAGACAAGTGATGCTAGTGATAATCAGGTTACTTTTATCTGCAACTTTAGAATAAGACTCAATTGCCTCTCTGAAAAGACCTGTAACTTGTTTCTCAGGAGCCTTTGTTCACTAACCAATATTGTTGGGACAGGTGATTGGAGTTCTTTTTTAGCACATGCTAATCAAATTAAAATAAATTGTCTTCTCTTGGATTGTCATGCCATCATAACTGCAGGTTTTGGAACAACTGATTTTATCTTTTCTAACTCCAAAATATCTTCAATTTCCAGTAAAAGGCAGAAGGGGAAAAGTCATAACATTTTTGCTCTGGATCAGAACCTGCCCCATAACAGTTTTTGACTAACTATGGCTGAATTATTGTGAAACCTTAGAACTTTCAGTATGGTCCCAGCCCTTAACAGGACTTGTGTTTTGAAGCTAGGAAATAAGATAAATCCTAGAGAAACTTTAGTTTTAGTTAAGCTAACATAGCAAAGGCACAGAATTTTATTAAAAAACAATGTTAGATGTCATCAGTATTAACTGCAGCACTTGCATTTTGAGATTAGATAATCCCTGACATCCTGGGATTCCTGAATTTTCCAATGGACTGTTTGTCACTCTGCCAGTAGATTGGATTATTGTAAACAAGGCATTAAACTTTTCCTCTTTGTTGACATTAATCTTAATTCCTAAAGTAGTACTGGCTCTGACATTACATAAACATTCTCAGTAATAAAACAATTTCCCAACTAATCTGTGACAAAGTGAAAGCAGAATATTTGACTACACTTATGCAAACATGTAGCCATAAAGAATTTTTAAAATAATAATAGCATCAAGGAGAGAAGGAAATATTTCAGTTTTATTTATAATTGAAGTGATCACATTTCTAAGATAAAAATTATGTTCATTCACAATATTCTACCAGTCTCATGTAGAAAAATCTCCAGAAATTCTTTGTGTCTAGTTTTTTTTCATAAATGTTGCAGTTTTATCTTCAGTTCCATGACAAATGTGAGTTCTAGACTATCCATCAAAGTCATTTCTTCCACATGTTTCTCTGACATTTATAGAACAATGCTATAAATGGCAAAAGTCTTTAGTATACTCACATTCAAAGATCTTACTATAATACAATATACAGATAAATTTGTCAATCTTGTGATATCTAGTTTCCAAAAATATTCATAAGCATTCAGAATATATAATTTTAGGAGCTATTGAATTGTTTAAAAACAGATTACCATGAAACAATATTCGAATACTTTTTTTAAATTAAGTAAATGAAGGTTTAAAAGCTTTATATACAATGTTTAAAACAAGTCATAAAACAAAACTAGGTTTACTTAACGACTAAATAATAAAACTGTCTCGAAGTGTTGTTATTTTAATAAGAATCTTCAATTATTAGGAATAGCAATAAAATAATTTGTCTGAAAACACGTTGCCCAATCTTGCAATTCCTTTTCCATTTTAGCAAAAGGAAATTTAAATTCTGATTTTACCCAAGTGTACTTCAGATATTAAAACTTAAAGATACTTGTGACAATTCATTAGATTCTATTAAGATTAGCCACACTTTTTCCCATTTAAAAAATATTAAAAATTATCTGCACATTTCTTTTACACTCATATTCTGTCCCAGAGCTTTCCCTTCATCCCATTTCACAATGAATTTCATTTAATGATATAATTCCTTCTTTTTCTTTAACAAGGATGTCTCTGTTCTTTATTTTTAATGTAAAAAAGTATATCCATTATTTTTCTAACTTAAAGCATACATCCGATTAACATTCACAGGTAGGATAAAATTTTTGTATCAATTTCATGATTTTAGTGGTCTTCATGTTTAACAAAAAGACATTATATTTCTTTTTTTTTATTTTATTTATTATTTTTTATTTTTTTTTTTATTATACCACCGTGAAACATACAATTACAAAGGTGTTCATAATTGGTTCTTAGTAATACAGTATATCAGCACCCATCCCTCCACCAGTGCCCCATTTCCACCACCAATGTACCCCTCCCCTCCCGTCCCCCCAGGCCGCCTTAATAGCAGGTACCCCAGTTTCCTCTCTTTCTCTCTCTCTCTCTCTCTCTGTCTCTGCATCTCTCTCCCTCTTATTTTACACATTGTGGCTAGCCCTGCAGATATTTAGAGTTTATCACTTAAGTCTCTTTGTGTATATTCAGTGGTGAGTTTTAATCTGCCATTACCATTTCCCATATTTATTAAAACACTGGTATCTATTTACATCCTATTAATGAATGCAGTCATTCTATATCTGTCCTTTTCCTTCTGACTAATTTCACTCCAGCATGATAGACTCCATGCCCATCCATTTGCAGGTAAATTTCATAATTTCATCCTTTCTGACAGCCGCATAGTATTCCATAGTGTAGATGAACCACAGTTTCTTTAGCCAGTCCTCTGTTCTCGGGCATTTAGGTTGTTTCCAGATTCTAGCTATAGTGAATAGCGCAGAGATGAATAAAGAAGTACAGATAGTGTTTCTGTTATGTGTTTTTCGGTCTCTAGGGTATATTCCCAGGAGTGCTATTGCTGGATCAAATGGGAGCTCAATATCTAGCTTTCGGAGGAATGCCCATATTGTTTTCCAAAAGGGCTGGACCAGTCGGCACTCCCACCAGCAGTGGATGAGAGTCCTTTTTTTCCCCACATCCACGCCAGCACCGGTTGTTCTTGCTGTTTTGGATGTGTGCCAGTCTCTGTGGGGTGAGATGGTACCTCATTGTTGTTTTGATTTGCATCTCCCTGATGATTAAAGATGAAGAACACTTTTTCATATGCCTTTTGGCCATTTGAATTTCTTCTTTTTGGAAGCTTCTGTTCATTTTTTCTCCCCATTTTTTGATGGGGTTGGCTGTTTTTTTTCTTGTGGAGTGCTACCAGTGCCTGATATATCCTGGATATTAACCCCTTGTCAGATGGGTATTGGGTGAATATCCTTTTCCACTCTGTGGATTGTCTTTGTATCTCGGTCACCGTTTCTTTTGAGGTGCATAAGCTTTTCAATTTTATATAATCCCATTTGTTTATTATTGGTTCCATTTGCTTGGTCAGTGGTGTGTCGTCTTTAAAGATACTTTTTGTTTCGATGTCGTAGAGCATTTCTTCTATGTTTTCTTCGATGTACCTTATAGATTCATGTCTGATATCGAGATCTAGAATCCATTTTGATCTGACTTTGTGCATGGCGTTAGAAGGAGGTCTAAGTTCATTTTTTTACACGTAGCTGCCCAGTTTTCCCAGCACCATTTGTTAAAGAGGCTTTCTTTGCTCCACTTAATATTTTTTGCTCCTTTATCGAAGATTAAGTGGTTGTATATTTGTGAGTGCGTTTCTGGAAGGCAGCTATGCTCACCACTATACCACCAACGCTCTCCATGAGTGCGTTTCTGGATACTCAGTTCTATTCCATAGGTCTACAGGTCTGTCTCTATACCAATACCACACTGTCTTAATTACAACTGCTCTGTACTAGAGCTTGAGGTTGGGGAAAGTGATACCTCCCATCTTCTTTTTCCCAAGGATTGCTTTAGCTATTCGTGGGGTTTTATTATTCCATACAAATTTCAGGAGTGTTTGTTCAATTTCTTTGAAGAACATCATGGGTATCTTTATAGGGACCGCATTGTATATTTCAAACTATACACCAAAATTATCATACACCAGAATTATCTCAATCTATAAGTACCCAGGGACAGATATGCTAACAATTTCATCTAGAAGCAAAATGAAAGTGGGAAATAAAGAGACATGCCTTAAGACACAATGTTAACATTAAAATTTCAGATCTTCATTATTTTCCAATTCTGGTGTATCTGTTGTAAATTTTCCCCTTGTATATCTGTTCCAGTTTATTGGATTTTTTTCTGCCTCCTGAGTCTAACTATAGGTTTATACATCTTGTTTATTCTTTCAAAGAACCAGATCCTGGTTTCATTGATTCTTTGAATTGCTCTTTTGGTTTCTATTTCATGTTGTTGATTTCTGCTCTCATTTTCATTATTACCCTTCTTCTACTAGTTTTTAGTTTATTTGCTCTTCCTTCTCCAGCTTGGGCTACACTGGCACGTGATAGGGTCAAATGGAAATGTTACTGGCTCCCGCTCAAGCAAATAGATGAATAAGAGGATATCAAGTAATCTAGTGATCAAGTGATGTTTAAGTTGTTGATTTGGGTATTTGGAAGAGTTTGAGGAGTATAGGTGAAAGTTTACTATAACTCACCAATGAACCCATTTGGATCAGAATTTCTGTTCTTAAGATTTTTCATTACTTGTAATTGACCTGTTCAACTTTTTACTTCCTTCTCATTTCATTTTGGGTGTTGCGTGATTATAAGAATTATTTAAATTGTTCTAGATTCTTCAGTTTACCAACATAGAATTTTTTCATAGTATACGCCTCTCATCCTGCCCCTCAAGGTGTTGCAGGTGTGGCTGCAGTGCCTGACTGCATTGACAGGCGGCAGACAGGAGATAGGCTTGTCTACACCCAGGGCTCTGCCCCGTGGGCCCTGGTTGGTTGATGATCTGACATAGAAAAAAGACCGGACCCCTGGGATGAACCCAGAGCCACGGCAGAGCCTGGCAAACTACCCGTGGTATATTGAATATGCCAAAAACAGTAACAATAATGGACCTCATTCCCAACAAATGGAGATGTTACTGGTGCCCACTTGAGCATATCAATGATCAACGGGAAGACAAGTGATACAAGTAAAGTGATAACCTCTCATATTTTATATTTCTTAGGGGATTGTTACAATTTACTCTCTTTTAACTAAATCTGCTTTTTATGTTTTTTAAATCTTTTGCTCATTAGTCTAATCAAGGATTTGTCCATCTTATTTATTCTTTTCAGTAACCTTCCCCTAGTTTCATTGTTTCTTCTTTTTTATTTCTATGTCATTGATTCTGCCTGAATTCTTAATAATTCCTGCCTTCTAGTAGTTTTGAGGATGGTTTGTTGTTCTTTCGTGTTACTAAAATGTACTTTTTTTTCCTTTTTGCTCTTTGGGTCACACTCAGCAATACTCAGTAGTTACCCTTGGATCTCCACTCAGGAATTATTCCTGGGGGATTACTTCTGCTCTGGGGATCACATGGGTTGCTGGGGACGGAACGGATCGGCCACATGACAGCAAATGCCCACTAAGATGTACAGTTTTCTTGATGGATTTAGCTTTATTCTCTTTCTAAATGTAGGTTCCTATGGGCTCAAGCCGAGTACAAGTGAGGTTCCCTAAATTTCCAACACAGTTTAAAGTGTACTACCCCGTGGACCTAAGCTGATTATGGATGGATCGGGCGCTGACCAAATGTATACAGCACAAATGAGGTGGACTAAGCAAGGTGTGATAAGTAAAGTTGTGAGGCTCTAAGTGTTGTCATA
Source organism: Cryptotis parvus (assembly GCA_021461705.1). Lineage (NCBI taxonomy): Eukaryota > Metazoa > Chordata > Mammalia > Eulipotyphla > Soricidae > Cryptotis > Cryptotis parvus. The sequence continues at coordinate 130,136 of JAJIBD010031470.1, forward strand.
CAGGCTTTTGTGGGAAATTGCCCCCAGAAGCTCAGGCAGGCCTTATAATATGGGAGGTATTCTGGGTTAAGAGACCTTAAGGAAAACACGGTGCTAAGCAGCAAACATCCTGCTTGGAAAGCACTGGTCTAAGCAGAAAAAAATCCTGCCAGAGAGGCTGGAGCGATAGCACAGTCGGTAGGGCATTTGCCTTGCACGCAGGTCGACCCAGGTTCGATTCTCTGCATCCCATATGGTCCTGCTTTCCCTCCATCCCACCCCCCAGCACCGCCAGGAGTAATTCCTGGGTGCAGACCCAGGAGTAAACCCCTGAGCATGGCTAGGTGAGGCCCAAAAAGAAAAAAAAAAATCCTGCCAGAGAAAGTCTAGGCTTAGGTGGGAAAGGCCCTGCTAGGGATAGAGTCTACAGGAACCACTGTACAGTATGGCAGGGAGAATCCTTCTGAGAAAAACATTTGCACAGTCTCCAGGTTTTTTCTCCTCTTCTCTGGTCCCTTATGCCTCTGGCTGCACTAAGAGTTTTTCCTTTGTTCTTTGTACTAATCCATGATGAATGGTATAGGTGATGAGAAGGAGAAGGAAAATAGAGACTTACCTTGTACCTTAATGAAAAGGCCAAGAAGCCCTTTGTTCCAGGCTGTCAAGACTAGCTTGTCACCTAGGCAAGTAACAGTATCCATCTTATTCACAACAACAAACCCAGGTGGTGAAAGGAAAAAGTGTCACTCTGATTGATTTGATTGTGCTGTGCTTACAGGAGTTTGCATTGGCTCCAGAGGGGGTAGGGGTAGCTGCAATTCCAGGATCTAGCAGGAAGGGAAGGATCAGCAGTGAGTACCCGGCACTCAAAAATCTAGACGCAGTGAGACAGGTTGACTGCTCAAGCCACCTCGGCTGTTCTGATAACCAGGGGTGTTACATGATTTCTAAAATAAGACATTCATATTCAGAAATGTACATAGGTAGAGCCAACGTTGATTTTTTAATTTTCTGAGAGGGAAAATAGTGTTCTTCAGACTGTGATTAGCTTTGGCACTCCATTCTGGAGTGCATAATTTCTCTTCACTGTGCCATTTTCTGTCTTATCCTCTTTTCTTTCTGTTTCTATCTTTTACTCCCCTTTCTAATTTCCAAAATAATCATTTTATTTGCTTCACTACATAACAAAGACTGGCAATCTTAGATAACATTATAAACAAATTATGAAAACATTGTGTGTATCAGAATAATTTCATAGGATTGTCTTTATTTTAACTATTTTTTAAAAATTCCACAACCGGACTTCCCCCTCATCAGAACTCCACCCAGCTGACCAGCCTATCACAGCCCGGCTCACGCGGTCGCAAGCAGCCACGCGTTCACCAATAAATGCTGGATTTAGAGATGACTACAAGATTATGCTACCTGCCCGGCAGAGCCTGGCAAGCTACCCGTGTCGTATTTGATATGCCAAATACCAGTAACAATTATAGACCTCATTCCCATGACCTGATGGAATGGTTTGAGGCTCTTTATGTTCCTGGAGCAAGCAGGTGCCCTTGGGCTCTACTTGCATGAGACAGGACATATGGAGATGCTACTGGTGCCCGCTCGAGCAAATCAATGATGAACGGGAAGACAGTGATACAGTGATTTTTTTTTTTTTTGCTTTTTTGGGTCACACCTGGCGATGCTCAGGGGGTTAGTCCTGGCTCTGCACTCAGGAATTACTCCTGGCGGTGCTCAGGGGCCCATATGGGATGCCGGGATCGAACCCAGGCAGACATAGGCCGGCCGTGCAAGGAAAACGCCCTACCCGCTGGGCTATTGCTCCAGCCCCTATACAGTGATTTTTTAAAAAGTCAAACATTATAGGTGCTCATAAACAATTTTATATTAACTTTATTTTATCTTGTAAAATTTTTATTAAATGGTAATCAAACATTGATTCATTATGATATGTATTAAAGTTATAACTATTTATAATGTATTAAGGTTTTAACTAATTTCCTAGAAATAAAAATTCCAAGAAATATTAAAAAATCCTAGAAAGAGCTCCCATAGGGACCAGAGAGATAGTGCAGCAAGTAGGGTGCTTGTTTTGTATGCAGTTGGCCTGGGTTTAATTTCTGGCACCCATATGGTTTCATAATCCCTTTGAGGAGTGATATCTAAACCCAGAGAAAAAAAAGAAAGCCCTGAACACTGCAGTATGTTGCCCCAAAACAAAGAAGGAAAAAATATGAGCTCTTAATAAATGTTTTATCTCTTGCAGAAGCAGGAATATATGTATGAAATTGGTCTCATTAGTATACCAACATTAACGAGAAATATTGACCATAAAAATAAATACTCGACTTAATATACGTGTATATTCATATGGGCAATAAAAGAACTCCATGGAATTTCTTAATGCTGTTATCTTCTGATAGATCTGGGTCTTTTGAAATGTTCTGTCATAAGCTTGGGCAAACTCTTATTATTTCATAGAAACTCTGATTGTGATCATTTTGTATTATTTGCCACTTGCAAGATGTTTGCCTAATGATCTGAATTCAGAAGAATTCACAGGTAATTCCTCAGGTCAATGTTGTAGACTACAGATAGATCAAGAAAGTAAATGAGAAGGAGAAATTGTAGAATTTATGGAAAAACAGGATGCTCCAGAATTACTGAAAAATGATTATAATCTCTATAAGGGAATAAACTATTGAAGATAATTTTTATAACTTTTTTTTGATATCATAATATTTTTACCTGTAGTAGACTAAAAAGAGTTTTTCTTTGAGATGTGATCTGCCACAACCCAATTAAGTGTGAAGTTGTCTTACTGTGAGCCGAAATGCTTATATTCATAAAAGACAAAACACCAAGGGGAGCAAACAAATTGAATCACATTTTGATTTTAATTCTAATCTCTCCTAATGTAAGGATTTCTGTAGGTTGGCTCTGAAAAAAATATGCTGAAGTCACTGACGGTATAGCATATTGTTTTGGGTGATGCTTCATGTGCTATTCGGAATTACAGCAATGACATTGGAGAGAGGCAGGGCAAAGAAGCGTGCCCTGCAAGTCTCACTGGGCTCAACATACGGCAAAACAGAAACGACCTAAAGGTTCTGTAAGAAACCCTTCAGGGGAAGAGTGTAATAATAATCAGCTACTAGCTGTAAGAATTTTTTTGGAACTTCTTCAGTTATTGGGGGAAATGTTTTACTAGTTCCTTATAGTCTTCATATCATCTGTTTTGTGGATGTTATAGAATGAGAGTTTTAATCCCATTCATTTCTAAGACTGAGAACTATTCATTTCTCTTCTTCCACTTTCTATTTTGTCACTAGTTTGCCTATTTTATTGACCATTCAAAAACGTAGTTTGGTTTCATTAGTTTTCTCACTGTTTCCACATTTCTCATTCCAAGTTTCTGTTTAACTAGGTCTTATTGTGTTCTTTAAAGATACTTAAGGTAGAAGCTTTATTTATATATTAAATATGTATTTAAAACATATTTACATATTTATATAAATATATTAATATAAAATTAAATATGTATTAATATATAAATATATAAAATGATACGTATTAAATATATATTTTGGTATATTTTTCTTAAAAAGAAAAAATGGGATTTTGTGCTATAAATGTCTTTTTTAAAATAGTTTGATCACAATCTTTAAAACTGTTGGCATCTAAATATATTGTTTAATACTGAAGTATTCAGAAAAACTTGTGGCATTCTTCTGCTCTTAATGTGCAGATTAATTCTATTGGACCAGGGAAATAAACTTTGTATGAATTTAATTCCTAAAACACTATTTAAAGCACAGGGGGAAAGTAAATATAAAGATACAGGGCGGGAGGGATAGCCAAGTGGGTAGGGCATTTGCCTTGCACGCGCCGGCCTGTGCTGGATTGGTTTCGATCCCTGGCATCCCATATGGTCCCCCAGCACCGCCAGGAGTAATTCCTGAGTGCAGAACCAGGAGTAATCCCTGAGCATCGCCAGGTGTTACCCAAAAAAGCAAAAAAAAAAAAAAAAAAAAACTGGTGAATTTTACTCAAACTATGTCATTATGTGTCAGTGATATCATATCTGTGTTCATGATATTTTATCTTTTTTTATTATTATGTTAGTGAGCACATGAAAAATATATTTCTTTACTGTTTGTAATGAGCCACAGTTGTTAGTATTTTTCTTTTTTTTTTTTTTTTTTTTTGCTTTTTGGGTCATGCCCAGCAATGCTCAGGGGTTACTCCTGGTTCTGCACTCAGGAACTACTCCTGGCGGTACTCGGAGAATATATGGGATGCTGGGCATCAAACCCGGGTCCGGCAGCATGCGAGGCAAACGCCTTACCCACCAGACTATCGCTCCAGCCCAGTTGTTAGTATTGAAGGACTACATCTGACTCTGTGCTCAAGGATACAACATGGTGACAAAATGAGGGTAGCTATAAGCAGGAAGGTTAGGGAAGGAGATTTTCAAATGCAGGATGGGGCTGTATTATTATGGTGTCAGAAGCACTCAAAACTGGCAGGTGGAGAGCAATGCTCTGAAATACAGGTGAAAGATACTGAGACACACATGACGATGCATCAAATCTCCTTCCTGCAACCAAAAGCTGCAGGCTTACTTGGATAAAGAGTTTAGGTCAAACAGCTAATACTTTGCAGGGGTTAGAAAAGTTGGGATGAGTTTCTGTGTTGGTGTTGCATTTTTTGCTTTTGGGGGGACTTGAGGGCAGATGACAGCAATGTAAGGGGGCTGCTTTCCTACCTGGCAGAGCGTCATGCTGGAGAATGAACTTCGGGCTCCCACATACAGAGCAGGTGCTGACCCCCTAGGAGCCGGTTGTTGGTTTGCTCTCTTGTTTTAGGATAGGATCAAACATTTAGAAATTTAAGCAGCCCCTAGAGAAAGGAATCCTATTGTTGAGTCTCTGTGCCTTCCCTATAGCTGCTTCCCAGAAAATATCTTTTCCCCAAACCCACATTTGCAGGGACTCCATAGTGAGTCACCAAGTACCCCCAATCTTGAGTTTCTGCTTCAAGACCCATAGGAATTCTGGAAAAGTGACTCCTGACTTGTGCTAGCACATAAGTTTCCTAGCTGACAAGTGACTATATCAAATTACCACCTGATAAGTGAATTTTTGCAATGAGGTGAGGCTCTTGTGTATTGTAATCAGTGTGACTATAAAGAGCCCCCTGAATACCTTCCCCACTGCCGGGGACATTGTGCAGACCACATCACCCCAGACTGACTTTATTGCCACAGACCCATGGACACTCCCCAAGGACAGCCAGGATGCTATGGGGACAGTGTGATCAGCACCTGTGGGTGATGCCTGCACCCAATTGTGGAGAGGAGTCCAGGGTGGTTTGTGAGGAGGGGAAGGACATACACAGGGCCCCTTTCAGGGCATGTTTCCCACCTGACTGTCACTCACACCCCCACTTTCTGCTCTCCCATCCACAAGGACCCTCAGGGCCAAGATGAGTCCTGACCTCAGGTTCAGGGCATGCTTCTTTCCTGACTGTTACTCACACCCCCCCACTTTCCTCTCTCTCATCCACAAGGGCCCTTGGGCCAAGATGGGTTCTGACCTCAGGGCCAGCCTCATGACTAGGTGCAGGATCTTATTGCCAATATTTGTAGCTTGAAATACAGACACAAGTCTGTGGGTCCTGATACAGACTTGCCAATAAGCATTAAGTGTTTGAGGTACTGGTGTAAAACAGGGCAGTAGGATTCGTGAGAAGGAATGTGTGCAGGGACAAAAAGGCCCCACAGTGACAAAGATGACATGGACAACATGGGAGGACTAGCTAGGCAGGGTAAGGGTTGGTGGTGGAAGACAGCAGGGAAGTGGATCTGATGTTGGAGAGCAGGGCAAGTGATGTAGGGAGAAAGGAGAAGATGGTCCCTTGGGAAGGAGAAGGGGTCCTGGTAGGGAAGTAGCTCTGATGTTAGAAAGCAGGGCAGAGAAGGCTGGGGATATGGGAGAGGTAGGGGAAATGGGGATGAGTAGGATAGTGGCAGAGAAAGTGTGGCTACTCCCCTGAGAGGACTCAGAAGAGAATGGTAACCATGAGGACACTATGGTGTTATCAAGGAGCCCACAGAGCCATAGAGAGGAAGGCATCAGCCAAGCTGTACAGGAGGATACACTGGGATAAACCTGTCAGATTATCTTCCAGGACACCAGAAATGCTCCGGGAGTCCAAAGGCAACAGTTGCCTCAGAGGGTCCCACATATTTGCACACTATTATTCATTGTAGCATTCAGTGCAATAGCTAAGATATGGAATCAACCTAGAAGTCCAATTTGTCGAATGAATTATGTATATATATACATAATATATATACATATTTACGCATATGTATATATATATATTATATATATATGAAATGGAATACTATCACTGTGTCACTGTCTTCCAATTCATCATCAATTTGCCCGAGCGGGTACCAGTAACATTTCCATATGTCCTGTCTTATGCAAGTAGAGCCCAAGGGCACCTGATTGCTCCAGGAACATAAAGAGCCTCAAACCATTCCATCAGGTCATGGGAATGAGGTCTGTAATTGTTACTGGTATTTGGCATATCAAATACGACACAGGTAGCTTGCCAGGCTCTGCCGTGCGGGTAGCACACCTCTTGTAGTCATCTCTAAATCCAGCATATATTGATGAAAAGTGCAGTTGCTTGCGGCCATGCAGGCCAGGCTGTGATAGGCTGGTCTGCTGGGTGGAGTTCTGATGAGGGGGAAGTCTGGATGTGGAAAATGGAGGCCCTCATGGAGTGGGGATCGTCTGGCTTGTTGCGAGGCTCTGCTGGGGTGGCTGACCAGGGCTAGAACCTGCCATCACTCCCGGCGCCTCTTGAGTGGCTGGGCACAGGGGAGAGTTAGTAGCAGCTCTACCTCATGTCTGTGAATCTCTAGATTAGCATACCTTTGCTGTATTAAAAAAGACTGCTGCAGGGTGGATCTCGATGACCCAGGCTGTAATAGGTTGGACTGCTGGGTGAAGTTCTGATGAGGGAGAAGTCCAGATGAGGAAAATGGAGGCCCTCATGGAGTGCGGGTCGCCTGGCTTGTTGTGAGGCTCTGCTGGGGTGGCGGGCCAGGGCTAGAACCTGCCATCCCTCCCGGTGCTTCATGAGTAGCTGGGCACAGTGAGAGCCAGTAGCAGCTCTGCCCCATGTCTGTGAATACTATGCAGCAACAAAGAATGAGTAAATTATACCATTTGCCACAATATGGTTGGAGCTGGAATTTTCAATAGTGCCGAATAAAGTAAACTAGAAGGACAACCATATACTATGACATGCTTATTTGTCTTATATAAAATAATTGGGCCAGGAAACTTATTGTAGTAAAGAGAGAATGCCTAGATCACACTTGACTTTAGAGTATAGAAAGAGAAGAAAGAAAGAAATTGAGGGAATAAGCAAGAATATGAGAAAAGGGAAATATGACTGAACAGGGTTCAGGGGCCTCTGGTACACAAGTGATGTGGGAGGGAGGTATAGCTATATATTCAAAGCATGGGCTCAATGAAACTTCAATCAGGAAATCTAAACAGAGCCACTGTAATTATACATGTGCCTGTCCAGGTGGTAAAGTAGGGGCTGATTAGGGGTAGGTGGGGAATGGAATATGGAACATAGAAACTCTAGTGGAGGGATGTTTTGAGATGCTTGTGGTATTGGTGTTAGAATATTTAGTCGAGCAATAGTCCAGTGGGTAGGGCATTTACCTTGCATGCAGCTGACCAGGGTTTGATCCCGACATTCCATATGGTCCCCCACGCAGTGCCAGAGCAATTCCTGAGTGCAGAGCCAGGAGTAAACCTGAGCATCGCTGGCTGTGACTCAAAGAAAAAAAGAATATTGTATTCGCTTATTCATATATCAGTAACAATAATAAATATTTACACTGATATATATTTAAAAAAGCTCTTAAATTAAAAAAATAAATAAAAGTTAAGGAACTGACAAAAGATTCTGATTACTAAAGTAATTTTAAAAGCAAAGATTTGAACTGTTGAGAATAGCAAAAGAACTTTTGATTTTGTTTCAGTGTTTCTGTACATCTGTTTCAAGTGGTTTTTCCATTAATTTTGCTGATCGCATGTTCATTTAAGATATTTCTAGTTGAACTGGGTCTCGGTCTGTTAGAGAAAGCCTAGAGCTGGAAATTCATTTTGGAGATTAAAGAATCAAACCCACTTTTTGTCAACCAATAAAAAAAAAACTATTAATCTAATCACTGTACTCTTGATTTTCCTGTTATGAAAGTAATAAAAGACCAGATAAAGACCTACAGAGAAAGTAGACTAAGATCTCTAATAATTCTCTCTGTAGATCCCAACCTAATCAGCCCATTCCTTTTCTTTCACTTAGGGCCTATAGTTTTTAAACTTTGCAGTTTTAAACTCAAGAGAGTCTCTGGTGGCCACTTATGTATTAGAGATGTTTTTTATTACTACTGTAAGGGCAATAATCTTTGTTAAGAGGTCTTAGTTCTTAAAAATAATGCTTTGCTAGTCACGCTATATATATGTATATGTGTATAAATATATATATATTTTGGGGATCACACCCAGCTCTACACTCAGGAATTACTCCTGGTGATTCCTAGGGGCCATATGGGATGATGAGGATCAAACCCAGGTCAACTGCATGCAAAGCCAGTACCTGCTCCAGCCCCCTTAAATTATTTCTTAACTTTTAAATTAATTTAATCTTATACAAAATATAATGTAAATATAACCTTCCACATTTATGATTGGCGAAAACCAGTTTAGAAATATACTTGTGTTCCAACAGAATAAACTGTTTTTATTTGTTTATCCAAAGGGGCCAAAGTTCATTCAGTATCAGACGTGATAAAATGAAAGAAACATATATTAGCAGCTTTTTCTAAGTCTTGAATTTCTTAGAATTTAGAATGCAGTCAGCCCTACTGATATTGCCATGTGGGTTTCATTATTTATAAGAATAGAAAAGACAGACCCTGGATCCTACAATACATATGGCTAAGAGACAAACATGAAAAGAACTCCCTAACCCTCAGATTCAGAGGTTGATTAATACAAAGAAAACATTGTACATTAAAAACGAGCCCTGATGACTCCTCCCAAAGGCATGGGGTATCTTGGGGTGGGTAGGATCTACTCAAATTTTTCAAGTTAAGTGACATCTAGCTCCTTTAAATTAAAGGCATCTGCATCAGTCTGGTTTAGGGGGCAATACTTCAACCTTTCCTGTCTATTAACTCGTTGAGAAGCTCATGGATCTAACACAACTAACTTCCTCACAGACAACAATGGAACTGCTCAGAAGATAGCCAAGAACAAAGAGCACAAAATCAGAATCTTAATGAGATGAGTTCACAGAATATTGAGCCTTTTGTATTTAGTTTTAAAGAAACTCTTTAATCTCTTAACTTTAAAATTGCAAGGAAGGGGCAGAGAGGTATTATAGGGATTGAGGCACATCCCTTGCATATAGCTGACCTCTAGTTCAATTTCAGGTACTATATGTGCCCCTCAAATATCACCAGATGTGCTCTCAGAGAACCACTTGGTATAATTTTGGAACCCTCCTAACACTTCTAGCGTGGCACAGCACTTCAGAGACCATCCTTGGGTCCTCATAGTTAACAGCAGTTCAGATTCACTGAGAATCACTTGGAAGAGCTTCCGAGTTTCCTGAGCACTATTTGGAAGGTTTCCCTCAACCCCCAACCCCAAACAAGAATATCTATTAGCAATGTAGCTCGTTCTACAAGCAATGTAGAATAGGACTACATCAGAATCCCTTAAATCAGAAGACCTACAGATAAACAACCACAATTTCTAGAACAGTGGGTTGGACTTAGTTTGAAGCTTCCCAAATTAAAACAGAGACACTGAGAAAATTTTTACAAATGCCAAGTTGTCCCTTGGTAATGAAAAGAGTAGATGCAGAGGTGGGAGCTGTGTTTTAAGGGACACGGGCAGATGTATGCAGAGGGAGAAATCAAACTTTCCATCTTCCTGGGTTTTGATCATTAGGAAGAATAATGGGCTTTCTTTCCCCTTTTCTCTGCACTATTTATGGGAAAGAACTCTTCTGAGAAGGGGCCTTGTAATGTAATGAACAGTAAAGGTCTAGCATAGGATAGCTCAAACTACATATCAGATATTTGACAAAAGAATTGCAATTATTAAATAGTACAGTAATTTAGAGTCCCAATTTAAAGCTACTCTCTAAATTTTGCCACTATGTATATAGGCTCAGCAATGTTAAAATTGAAGTTATCATTATTTTACTCACAGCCAAAAAATGGGCACTCTAGGTCGGCTAAGAGGTGATTAGGGGAAGTTTAGATCTTATTCAGATTGAATTCCCCTATTGCAAAAATGAAGCAAAAGAACAAAACCAAATCCAAAATCCCAGTCATAAAATAAATGGAACTGAACCAATGCCCCATATACAATGCAGACAGAAGAGAACCAAATTCAAACATAAGCTGAGCTTCTTTAGAAACAAAATCTCCCATAGAGGTTATAGGTATCGGTCACAAAGTCTTGTTAATTTGACCACAGTGACCTCAAATGACCGTGGATTCCAAGTGGTTCAAAACTCTAAATTGGCCAAAAGCCCCAAATTTGTCATTTGGGACTTTTTGCCAATTTGGAATGTCACATGCCTCAAATAACCTGAGGGTCTAAGATAGAAAAGAACCAGAAATTGTGTAGACTTTTCACCGTGCTCACAGAGGACTTATCTGGTCTTTGATTCTCTGGAATTGCTAAATTAAACCATTTTTCTCTGTCAACACAGCACTTAAGGCAACTGGTGTCATGAGGGCAAGGTAATGGAGAGTCCTCAAGACAAATAGGACTTGTCAGCTGCTGGAAGTCCCCTAGACTTTCCCTTTGGGGTCAGCTTGACTGGCACACACCTGATGACTGTCCCCACTCTTAGTAAGATGATGGGTAAGGCCCCACACTCAGCTGGGAGCAGCCCTCAGGGCTTCCTTGCCAAAACTGTGATTGAATGCAAGTTTGGGTGCTTGAAATATAAATTTTGAGATATTCAAGTTGATTCTGAAAACAAGTTTATTCAGGGACTAGAAATCGGAGAAGATGGTGGAGTATGTCCTGGAAAAAAGAAAATATTTGCTTTGGAGTTTGAAGGGAGGCATTTTTGTTATAAAGAAACTAAACAGGGAAGCACATTTCTAGGAAAGTGGGTTACAAGCTTTGGGTGCCACATCAGTAAATTCTAAACCTCTGAGCCACATTGTGATATGAGTACAGATGAAGATTTCTCTTGTGTTTTTTTTTTTCTTTTTTTTTGGGAGTGGGGGTGGAGCACTTCTGGCATTGCTCAAGGGGTTGCTCTGACTCTACCTGAGACACTCCTGGCAGTGTCCCAGGGACCAGACAGGATGTCTCCCTGAAGGCACGTGCCTTACCTGCTGTGCTATGTCTCTGACTCCACGTAAAGACTTCTGATTAAGGTTTTCTACCTTATATCCCTTTAGTAAAGATTCGGGGCCTTTCTTTACATTTTTAATCATCCCCTAACCAGACAGGTTTTCTGTCTGGTTCCTCCTCTATTTGGACCAGTATCAATATGGAGGAAAACCCAGTCCCATCACCTAGCATGGATAAAAACAACCTGATGTAGCACTGGGGCTGATACACATAATCAAAACCAACCTGCATTGTGTATGCAAAAAGTCACTCTTTTCTTTTTTTTTTCCAGTTTTGGCTATCTCTTTGTGCATTGTGAAAATGTCCATCTTTGTTCACGCTTCAAACCTTTAGTGTAGTGAAAGTTGGATAACCAGACACCAAGAACAAATATATTGCCCTCCTGCCCACCCATTGAATGCCCCTTCCAAAAGATAAGTTTGAATGAAAGCAATCCTGTGAAAGGACAGCAAAAATAATTTGATTAAATGAAGATGCCAGGCAGTGAGAGAGGACTGAATTTAGACTGTGAGTAAGTGGTATTGGTTTAAAAGACAGCATTAGCTCTTTGGTTGATGGAGTAATCTTTTTTAGTGTTACTTTGGAATAGCTTTCTTGGCTGCTACAGATAGCTGATATGACTCCAGCCTCTGGAGAATTTGAATTTGGAGACAACAGCACCTAAAATCTGCTATACCTAAAGGCTTGTTTTTTCATCTGCATTCATGACCATCTCCTTAATCTGCCCAAGGTTCCGTTCTGGACTCATATAGGCATGCATCTGCTTTGATCTGCTAATAGGTAAACTCCAGGTCCTGCTTAAGTCAGTTTTGTTCTTCCCATAAAGTAAAAAGCTATTACATTTTTAAATAGGAGGAAAGCCATCCAGAGAAGAATCTACTTCATAACATGTAAAAGGTATGTAAAATTCAAATATTATGCATATATAAAGTTTATTGGAACACTGCCACATGTATTCACTTACATTATTTATAACTACTTTCTCACAGTAGAATTAAACAGTTGTTAAAGACGGCAATGCTTAGGCAAAGCCTAAGCTATTTATTCCGTAGAGTTTTACTAAAAATTATTGCTAACTTCTACCCAGGAAGGCTGGCTGACACTGTCGCCTTTCTCCTCCAACATCCATTGGCTTATACTCTTTTGAAACTAGAAGTGAAAGGAAGTAGCAGCAAAACTGCCAAAAAACAGTGAACTTTAAAAAAAGGAAATTTAAATAGTCTGCAGATGTGATGGTAATATTCTAGGGTGATAGTAATCGCTTACATGTTGGATTTCTCATTTTTAAACAATCGTGAAATATTTAACCATTGGCAAATTCTCAGAAAGTTTTCAGAAATAACATCCGTATAGACATTTCCCTGACTACGTTCCAACTCTGAAAGCCACATGGTAGATTTATTTAGTCTCCACTCCCTTGAGATCGCTTAGTAATATACCTGGGCTAATATTTGTTATAGCTCAAGTCATTTCCTCCCCTTTATCCTGGGGAGACAGAATGGAAATGAGAAGGAACTCTTAGCAACCACACTGTGAGACTGCCGGGAAAGAGGAAAAACTATAATCATTCACTTCTCTAATACAAGGCAGGAGTGAAGGAATAACCAAGAAACACATTTGTCAAGTGTCCCTCTGTGCAGAGTGCCCCATGCTTAATTTAGCTGTATACACACATACATAAAAGACTCAGCCATTATTATTTTGCAGGAACCTGAGGCTGAAATTAGGATGTGAAGGTCAAACTGGTGTGTATTACTGGAGACAGAATGAAGCCCCAGGGTCTGCTGCTCTGCAGTCCTGTTTGCGTGGTCCTCCTGCCTACCCCATTTCTGCTTTCATTTTCTGCCGTTTCTCAAACAGTATCAGGACAGTCAGACAGCAAACTTGCTTCCAAACCTTCGTTTACTCTGGTTCTTTACCAAGTGCACAGTATTTGCTATATGGTTCTCCGACAATATTAATATAAAACTCTAGAACTCAAGAAAATTCACACACAAAAAAGAAAGCCTGCCTTGAATCTTCCAAATATTCCTTTCTGAATTCTTACTAGTGTTCTCTCCATTGGGAAGAGTACCCTTATACATTCAGCTTCACTATCTCACTATCTTTTCGTTTATCATCTATTTGCTAGAGCGGGCACCAGTAATATCTCCGTATGTCCTGTCTCATGCTAGTAGAAACCAAAGGAATTCGCTTGCTCCAGGAACATAAAGTCTCAAACCATTATATTAGGTCATGGGAATGACCTAATATAAATGTTACTGGTATTTGGCATATCAAATACGACGAGCAGCTTGCCAGGCTTGCCATGTGGGTGGCATACTGTTGTAGTCACCTCTAAATAAAGCATTTATTGATGAACCGCGCAGCCGCTAAGCGGCCGGTGAGCCGGGCTGTAATAGTCTAGTCTGCTGGGTGGAGTTGTGACGAGGGGAGGTCCGGATGTGGATAATTTTAAGAAAATTTATTTTAAACTTTCTCAGTTTTAAATTCTAATACAATAAATTATTAAATAAATTATTGTATTATTGTATTGTATTATTGTATTATTATTGTATTATTGTATACATTCAGCTTATAGTTTATTTTTTCATGTGCTTTCCAGGGATGCTGCTTGCTCCATATATGTGTATTTTGAGACCAATTAAGGATTACAGCTTTATTTTCTAATTGAAATATATTAGAATTTGCAGATGCACACCAAGTTAATAGGTATTATTTCTAGAGTCTTTAAAAATTGTGCATTCTCTTCAATGCATTCATGTTTTATCCTCAAAGAAATAGTCATAATGCTTTTTGTTTTAGTGGTCACTTGTGGACATGTATAAAAAAAAAAGAAACAATTTAGTTGCCTCATAGTGTATTCTGTTTTCCTGGTCTAAATAATGTCCTTTTAGCAGCCTAATTAATTTCATGCATTTGGGGTTTTTTGAGTGCTCTTTTTGGTGATTTTCTGTTCAAAAATGACTCCTATAATAGACATATGTGTGACCTGGTGTTTCTGTGTGCAATGAGGCTGTGATTTGCCTGCTGGAAAAAATATTAGGTAAGCTTTGTTTCCACCTGAGAAACAGTTCTGTTAGGCATGATCTCAATATAAATGAATCACAAAATAGATTAAATAAGATGCCTCCAATAGAAAAGCACAGTAAATAGAGGTGATTTCTTGAGCTGTTGACAAAAATGTGGCCAGAGGCTCACAGGAATCTTAACTCAGTGTTTCTCCTTAGCTCAGTATTTCCACTAGGAGCAACTGTTTAGTATATACTAATACAATGCTCATAGTGACTGTATTCAACAAAGCTACCAAGAGCAAGGATTGATATATGTAAGCATATTGGACGTTTGCATGTAACATACATGTATTCATTTATTTTTTTTCCCTGGAACCTTTATTAGAGGTGATTTCTCAGCTTCTCAAACATTTGTCTGTGCACCCTCTAGCTGAAGGAGCTTGCAGTGCTGCAGCACTTCGGTCCTCCTTCCCTTCCTCTAGAGAGAAGCTCTTAACCTTCAGCTACTAGACAAATAACTGAAAATTTTAAAAATATGTAGCATGATTGCACTGCCATATAAGAGAAGGAAAAGAGAGAGAGAGGAGGGAAAAGAGATAAAGAACCTGCCATTTAGGCAGGTTATGGGGGGAGGGAATTGGGGACATTGGTGGTGGGAAATGGGCACTGGTAGAGGCGGGTGCTGGAACACTATGAGACCGAATCCTCTAAACATGAACAATGTTGTAATTGTATATCTCACAGTGGTATAATAAAATAGTTAATAAAAAATTAATTAAAAATATGTAGCATGCTATTTTGAAGATTATGAAATGACTTGATCCTACCCAAATAATGTCAAACCAGACATTTTACTCTATTTCAACGTGATTTGCTAACCTCCTTTTACGGCAATATCAATTGGAACAGTGAAAGAAAATATGGCTATGCTTCAAAGATGACTGACAGTTGACTCATTTGCCACCTCTTCTGTCCTTGCTCATGGCACCTATGGATACTTGCTGCTGGTACTCCTGGTGAAACACCATGTGACTATAGAATCGTTCTTAATTCTGTGCTCAGTTAGTCATAAAGATTGGAAGAGTATAGCAGAAATCTTGATTTGAAAGTAAGCATCATAGGTTCTCATCTGTTTTATTATACTTGAAAATGGACGTAAACTGTGGATTTTTGTGATACACATTTAAGAAATCTTTTAGGAAGCCTTTCTGAAAGGAATGTATGTTATTACTAAATCATCTGATATGATGTCAAATTGTAGCATAAGATTGTTCTGACTCCAACTGTGGCAAGGAGAACTTCACCATGTAAACAGGAAATATGTTTACAATAACTAGTACCACCATTCAACATTTAAAATAAAGAAAGTGTGCGTACATGACAGCTAATCCTGCTCTTTTTTTTATTGCAAAGAAGAATGATGTTAGCGCCAGAACAGAAACTTTATTACTGTGGTCTATTTGTTGTCTTCTTGTTACTCTCTTTTGGATGTGATTTCCATAATTTCTATATATACTATTTTCATTGATGAGGAAGCTCAAAATAAGGTATCTTTTCCTTTCTTTAATATACTACCACCATAACTTAGAATTCACTTAAATTTTATCATAAAATCTGTTGAACACTGCAGAAAGTTATAGGAATATTCTGAATAAATGAATAATAGATTGTTTGAATAAATGAAAAGCACAGAGTTTTCGTGGAATATATTAATTTTTTTCTGCAGTTTGAAAATGGTGATAATTTTAAGGTGTGGAAAGTGTGTCTTTTATAGATTTTGTTTCAAAAACAGAATATCAAATTGCATAGTTCATGTGTTGAGGATATCCCAGGAAGATGACACAGTTTTTCTTACATTAAGAATATTCATTTTAGACTTAAGAATTCCAGTTCACAATTTAATAAAAATATGAAATTCCTTCCTCCTCTGTGTCTCCCCATGATTTCCCCAGACTAGTAATGGGGAGGGGGAACAAACTTGACTTTTCCGTGTTCTTCCTTCCACTCCTCTTTGTCTCTTCTGCATCAGGGCTTTAGATCAAGTAACAGTAGGAGAAGAAAATCCAGTGGTGAATATTCCATCATCGTGCTTATTTCCCAGTTTCTTTTTCAGGACTTGTTGTCCCTTTAATTAATCTTGGAATTCAAGAGAAGAATATTCCAAGGGAAGAAAACATGCTCTCCTATTCTTTATTTCTAGCCCTTTCTTTCCATTATCTTTTTCTCTGCAATTAATCTCTCCTGAATTGTTACATTTGCTTACTAGGGTTGAGTTAGACAAAAGGCTAAGGATTACAAGTTGATCATGTCTACTTTTTTAGATTGTCTTGTGGAAAAATTCTTTGAATATGCAATCTATTGTTCTCAACCTGGAGGCGTCATCCCCAAATAAAATATAATGTATACAGTTAGTATGGAGTGAATAGTCTTCCCCCCCAAAATGTAGAGTTTGAAACCCTGTATCAGCATGTGGTGGTGCACAGATAGTTGGGAGGTAATCTAATTAGATGAGATCATTGCAGGTAGAATCCTCATAAACAGGCTTTGTGTCATACAAGTCTTATAAGCCTTATAGACAGACTTTAGGAAAACCAGAGAAAGCTTGTTTCCTCTTACTACTCTCCACCATGTGAGGGCAGAGGGAAAAGTCTCTTTTGTACCAGGTGGAAGAGGAATATCGCCAGTTCCTAATTCCTCTATAATGGATCCTGATCCTGCGCCTGAAGCCATCAGAACTGTAAGGAATAAATTTCTAATCTCTTTGTTTTGGTTTGGTTTGTGGTCATACCAGGCAGTGTGTAAGGGCTTATTCCTGGCTCTGGGCGCGGGGATCACTCCTAACAGGGTTTGGCAGCCCATATGGGACACCAGGTATTTGAACCTTGATCATTTACACATAAGACTTAACCTCTGTACAATATTGCTGATTCTGGGACATTTATTTTGTTGTTTATAAATCAACCAGTCCAGAAGATATTGGTTATAGCAATCTGAACTTAGTTAGACAGCTTTGAACCAGTAAAGCAAATAAAACCCACAATTATTAGGGATTTTAGTAGTCTCACAGGAGAGGATTGTGGATGTCAGTTAATTCACAAACATATTGGTTAAATTTCCTTTGCAACATCCCTGTTGATAATTCATTCAGCCCCACATCTCTAGCTGCAGTGGCAACTCACAGCATTTTCAAACTACAAGTCTGCCCATGCATCAATTCGGGCCTACTTTTCCCCCAACATGCCTCTTTAGTCAGTTCTTTGAAGTGAAAAAACTGTTGCCCTCATTTTATAGTGAATCTTAAAAGATATTAATATAATATGGATGTACTTTCTCTTTTACTCCTACTGACTCTATAGAGGGTTTAAGTTCTTTTACTCCAAAGGTCTCCCTGGGACAGTTATTAGTTCACGTGACTTTGGCTCATACCTAGTAGAATGGAGAGTATTATTACTTTGGGGGTACTCTGCTTCTAAAGTCCCCTCCTCCCACCTCAGAGTGTCCTTTACCTCATTAGATCATGTTCATTCTGTGGCATTTCAGCATCTTTCTTTATATATTTCTTTACCGCTTCATCTATTCTTATATATCACTTTATACCTATACTTTTATTTTGGTATCTATCACATTGTGCAGGCATTTTAATCCAGTTATTTATGTATTATTTTACATCTGTCTTTAGCACTGAGTACTGAGCATCTTAATAAAGGACAATGTGTTGCTCATCACTGCATTCCCTTATATCTGGGGCAAGCTGGAGACATGGTAAAGGTCATGAGAGAGTATATAACTGACATCAGCCTAGGACGCTTTCATTTATAGTTGCTATCGTATAGTCCATCATGTTGAATGCTAAGACCTTTTTGCCTTAACCTAAGTTAAACAGGTTTTCCACATTGCATTTATAGAGTTTCTGTATGCATTTGAATATGCATTGCTTATTTAAGACATGAGACCATATTTAATTAAAAAGAATACAAAATTAATTTTTATTTAACTTCTTTGTTAATCTAGAAACCTTATATTTTTCATGTTACAATGTCATAGAACTTTCATCCAACCACTTACCCCTTCTTCAGATTACTGTCCTTCCAGGAGATTTTCTTAGCTGCTTATTTATAAATTTTGTTGAAATGTCAGCTGTCAAGAGCATAAGAATAGAGAGACAATAAGGTAAGGCAGATTTTCCTTTAGGCCTTTACTCTCCTTTCATAGCAGAAAATCCTGTGGATGAAGAAAAGTTTTTCACTCCTATTCCCAGCCCTCTGTTTTTGACAAGGTTATTGCTTTGTTGGCTCACATCTGATAGTTTTTTGTTTGTATTTTTTCACTGGGTTTCTAACTATCTCCCTAAAGACAAAGTCAGCTTGTTCCTTTCTTAATGAAATTACCTGGGCATTAACTTCTACAAAATGTTATCTGAGAAACCAAAGTATGGTCTCAAGTCATAGATTACCAGACAGAAAGTCAACACATTTTTCTACCTGGGATTTCTTCTTTCTTTGATCCATCCTTTGTTTCCCTTTGGATTTTCATTTCTTTTTCTAATCAATAAATTTTTATCAAGGTGTCATAGTTTATAATATTATTGAAGTTGACCTTTTGACTTTTCATGAGGTCATGCTAAAAATAGTAATCTTGATTAATTCCATTTATGACTTCAATTGATGTACATAAATCTTATACTGACATATCATATATGAAAGCATTGTGGTTTGCAGTCTTAAGTCAAAAAGTAACTTGAAACTTTCATTTTTATCATCAAATTATTATTATTTTCCATTAACCAGGTCATTAAGTATGCTTTGTTTTACTTCTGAATACATTTTCTCTGCAAAGAGAGAAATGCCTTTAGTAACATAATGAATCTCCATGGAAAAGGAGGTCAGGTTATATTAAACTTGTGGGACTTTGCTGTTTAATAATTGTCATGTAAGTGCCTCGAAACAGGAAGAATAAGAAACGAACATGAGAAATCAGGTAAAGATTAGTGCAGTGAGTAGGAAACAGCTTTGTGGTCTAAACCATTGCTTTCACATTTTTAAGGCATTCATCTAAGGGTCCTTTTTACAACCAAAGGCAATTTTTCACATTCCTTGATGATTATATTCACTAGAAACAGAAGTGTGTTCCAGTGCTAGCCTGATTTCTATTTATATATCATCAACATTTTAAGCAGTTTCCTTCAATTTCTTAGTTCCTGTAAACTCACTAAATTCAAATTTTTCATTCTGCTTAACATTTAGCACATCGTTGGTGCTCAATAAATGTTTAACAGTTGGGATACTTATGTTTAACAGCTGCAACACTGACTCCAAGGACAGCTGCATTTTAATGGCTTGTGAAGTGATTTAAATGTAAGCTGTTAAAACTCATAACTAAAGCACTTAGCACTTTAGGCTCCTCTGGGGACCTAAAGGTGATAGATTAAGGTAAAATGGTATTATTATTATTTAATTCCCAAAGAGGTAAATTACACTGGCAAAATGCTATTTGATGTTGCTGGCAAACCACTGTGGTCAAATGCTTCATTGCCGTCAGGAAACATGGTCCAGAGGTTGGAGTTGTGGTGCAGGAGGCGGGAGTCCTGGGTGCTATTTCTGGTTAATTCATGACTTCCTGGGTGACCTTGGGCAACTCACTTAACCTCCACCTGCCTCAGTCTCCTTCCCTAGGAGTTGAGATGGATAAGAGCCTTGAGACTGCACTAAGAAGAGACTGTTAAAATGTAAACTTTTGGGGCCAGAGCAATAATACAGAGGAACGAGCACTTGCTTTGCATATGGCTGACCAAGTTATGCGTGATCCCTCAACACAGGACAGAGAGTAATCCCTAAGTGCTTCCTATGGCCTGAAAATTAAAACAAAAAAAATCTAAAACAAAACAAAACAAAAAAAAACGAGAATAAAACTTCCCACGGCAGAGCCTGACAAGCTACCCGTGGGGGTAATAGGATATGCCAAGAACAGTAACAATAATGAACCACGAAGTCATTCCTGGCACCCTTGAGCAAATGGATGAGCAATGGAAAGACAAGTGACAAGTGACAATAAAGCTTCGGAATACTTTGTTTATCAATGACAATTTTGCAGTAATTTGATTTATTTGTTTTCTCTGCTTTGTTGACTGTAGGGAGACACAACACACTAATATGCCTTTAGCTAGAACACAACACCCACAGTGAGTACTTAGACTGAAACAGAATTCTGTATTTCAAAACAAACTCTGTAGCTCTTGTTCCGTACTGTCTACAGATGATTCTTGCCATTGTGACCCTAACATTTTTCAAATATTTTGAATTGAAAATACATATTTTGATTAATATGTAATGTGAAAGTAATTTGAACTGTAAGTTAATGAATACATTAGCTAATAAAATAATTCTAACAATAGCCTGAGAAGAACCTATTTGTGTATTTTGGGAATAATAGCAAAACATCGCATCAAAGTTTCTGCAGATTCCTTAGCTGAAGAAGAGAATAGAGGAGAATGTCAGTAGAGAGCCTTTCTCCTGGCCAACTCAACTGAGTGAGCCTAGTGGATGATGTTGCTTGAAATAGGAAGAGGTGACATTTCTGAATTGTAGGCCCACAACTCCATTTCCAGAATAACTACTTAGACAACAATAGGACAGTTATTAAGTCCTGTTTAAATCTAGACCCCATGCCAGATCAAAGTTCTTTTGGAAATGGTGAAGTATAAGGTATATAGAGGAAAAAGGAGAATAAGATCAGTATAAAACATTCATTGTTTTCTTTAAAACACTTAAATATTTCAGTGTAATTCTTTTTTTTTTTTTTTTTTATTTTTTTTTTTTTTTAACATTTTATTATACCACCGTGAGATATACAATTACAACGTTGTTCACGCTTGGGGGTTTCGGTCACACAGTGTTCCAGCACCCGCCCTCCACCAGTGCCCCTCAGCCACCACCCATGTCCCCAATTCCCTCCCCCTCCCACATCCCGCCTAAATGGCAGGTTCTTTATCTCCTCTCCTCTCCCTCTCTCTCTCCTCCTTCTCCCACACATTGTGGGCTGCACTACGGTACACTTAGAAGCCATCATTTGCATTTTTTGTCTGTCTTTAATGCTCAGTTCTATGTTAGCATCAGAACTTTAGACATTTATTCACTCATGTTCCCTTCTCTATCTAAACCAACCTCTGACTCCCCTACGCTTGTGGTAATTTCCACTTTTGGTAAGATCACCCTAGTATATTTATGCCATGCAAATAAATGCAGTCATTCTATGTCTCTCCCTTTCCTTCTGACTAATTTCACTCAACATGATTCTTTCCATATCCATCCATTTATAGCAAAATTTCATAACTTCATTTTTTTCTGACAGCTGCATAGTATTCCATTGTGTAGATGTACCACAGTTTCTTTATCCAGTCATCAGTTCTCGGGCATACTGGTTGTTTCCAGGTTTTGGCTATTGTGAACAGTGCTGCTATGAAAATAAAAGTGCGGATTGTGTTTCCGCTGTGCGCTTTTGGCTTTCCAGGGTATATTCCCAGGAGCGGTATGGCTGGGTCAAAAGGGGAGCTCAATTTCTAGTCTTTGGAGGAATGTCCATATTGTTTTCCAGAAAGGTTGTACAAGTCGACATTCCCACCAACAGTGTATGAGAGTCCCCTTTTCCCCCACATCCACGCCAGCACTTGTTGCTTTTACCCTTTTGGATATGGGCCATTCTCTGTGGTGTGAGGTGATATCTCATTGTTGTTTTGATTTGCATCTCTCTGATGATTAGTGATGATGAGCATTTTTTCATATGCCTTTTGGCCATTCGGATTTCTTCCTTGTCAAAGTCTCTGTTCATCTCCTCTCCCCATTTTCTAATGGGGTTGGCTGTTTTTTTCTTATATAGCTGTACCAGTGCCTGATATATCCTGGATATTAACCCCTTATCAGATGGGTATTGGGTGAATATTCTTTCCCATTCCGTCGACTGTCTTTCTATCTTGGTCACTGTTTCTTTCGAGGTGCAGAAGCTCTTCAGTTTCATGTAGTCCCATATATTTATATTTTCTTCTAGTTGCTTTGTTAATGGTGCTTCACCTTTGAAGATGTCTTTAGCATCGATGTCGTGGAGGGTTTTTCCTATATTTTCTTCAACATACTTTATGGATTCAGGTCTGACATTGAGATCTTTAATCCATTTTGAACTGATTTTTGTGCAAGGTGTTAGACACAGGTCCAAATTCATTTTTTTACATGTAGCTGTCCAGTTTTCCCAGCACCACTTGTTGAAGAGGCTTTCCTTCCTCCAGTTTGGACTCTTTGCACCTTTATCAAAGATTAACTGATCATGTCTTTGAGGGTGGGTGTCAGGATACTCAACTCTATTCCATAGGTCCACCGGTCTGTTTTTATTCCAGTACCACGCTGTTTTAATTACTGCTGCTTTGTAGTACAGTTTGAGGTTGGGAAAGGTGATGCCTCCCATCTTCTTCTTCCCAAGGATTGCTTTAGCTATCCGTGGGGGCTTATTATTCCATATGAATTTCAGAAGTGTTTGGTCAATTTCTTTAAAGAATGTCATGGGAATCCTTATAGGAACCGCATTGAATCTGTACAAAGCTCTAGGGAGTATTACCATCTTAACAATGTTAATTCTCCCCATCCATGAGCAGGGAATGTGTTTCCATTTCCTCGTGTCCTCTTTTATTTCTTGAAGCAGTGTCTTGTAGTTCTCTTTGTATAGATCCTTTACACACTTGGTTAAGCTGATTCCTAGGTATTTGATTTTCTGTGGCACAATTGTGAATGGAATCGATTTCTTAATATCCCTTTCTTCTCTTTCAGTTATTTGTGTATAGGAAAGCCACCGACTTTTGGGTATTGATTTTGTATCCTGCCACTCTACTATACCTATCTATTGTTTCTAAGAGTTTTTGGGTCGAGAGTTTAGGGTTCTCTAGGTATAATATCATGTCATCTGCAAATAATGATAGCTTGATTTCTTCCTTGCCTATCTGGGTGCCCTTAATGTCCTTTTCTTCTCTGATTGCTATGGCGAGTACCTCCAGTTCTATATTGAATAGCAGAGGTGAGAGAGGGCAACCTTGTCTTGTTCCTGATCTTAGGGGGAAGGCTTTCAATTTTTCCCCATTGAGAATGATGCTCGCTGTGGGCTTTTGGTAGATGGCTTTAACTATCTTGAGGAAGCTTCCTTCAATTCCCATTTTCTGGAGGGTTTTAATCATGAAAGGGTTCTGGATCTTGTCAAATGCTTTTTCTGCATCTATCGATAGGACCATATGGTTTTTATTTTTTCTCTTATTGATGTGATGTATTATGTTTATTGATTTGCGAATGTTTAACCATCCTTGCATTCCCGGGATGAATCCTACTTTGTCATGATGTATGATCTTTTGATGAGTCTTTGGATTCTGTTTGCTAGTATTTTGTTGAAGATCTTAGCATCTGTGTTCATCAAGGAGATTGGTCTGTAATTCTACCAAACCTTTAAGGAGGACCTACTGCCAGTCCTGTTCAAGCTCTTCCAGGAAATAGAAGAAACAGAAACACTCCCAAACAGCTTCTACGAGGCGCATATCACCCTGATACCCAAAGCAGGGAGAGACAATACAAAGAAGGAAAATTTTTTTTTTCTTTTTTTATGCTTTTTGGGTCACACCCAGAGACGCTCAGGAATTATTCCTAAAGCTTCACTCAGGAATTACACTTGGCAGTGCTTGGAGGACAATATGGAATGCCTGGAATTGAACCCTGGTGGGCAGCATGCAAGGCAAAAGCCCTACCTACTGTTCTATCGCTCTGGGCCCCTCAGTATAGTTCTTTCCTGATTGATGTCTTATAATTTTAATGGAGGTGGCACACTTGCAGTTCTCAGAACTTACTCCTGGCTATGCACTCAGGGATCCTTCCTGATATGGCGTACCGGGGATCAAATTCAGGTTAGCTGGATTTTGAAGATGTCAGCTAAAGTTTATAAGACTTTCACATATGCAAAGTGAAAGGCAAACAAATAATTAATTTGTCGATTATTCTCAGCTTTAATAAAAAATTATGTTACAAGGAAAATAAATTTTTAGCCATAAAAACTTTCAATTTAAAAATTCTCACATGAAAAATGTTTGATAGAGTGAATCTAAAAAGTCATAGACTTTACAGGACAGCAATTCCTTTATTTTTTTTCCTGTTAGTATTTGAGCCTTAACTGGCAATGCTCAGTGGTTACTCCTGGCTCTGCATGCAGGAATTACTCCTGGAGTTGCTTGGGCGGGGGGCTGTATGGGATAATGTGAATTAAGCATAGGTACACTGCATGCAGGGCAAACTCCCTACCCAATGTACTATATCTCTGGCCTCATTTACAGCACAACAGTGTTTGAATCTTAATTTCCCCATTACAATTACTGCTTTTATAAGTGTTTTTGGCCATTTTTATCTTGCTTAAAAATGCAACTTTCAGATTCTGGTGGAAGAGACAATGAAGACTAAATGTCAGCAAGTCTTCATCTTAAAAAATTGTGTATACATACAAGTACATAAAAAGTAAATATTTTATGAAAAATATAAAGGAAAAAGTTGGTAATGATTTTGATTAACATATTGACCTGACTATGTTGATTATGAAGATATTTTCAGTCAGTAAAATATTTTCTGTTGTTGATAAAGGTGAGTGCTGACTTTTAGAAAAGATATTAAAAGTTGCAATAGGAAAAACATAAAATATTTACAGAATTGAATCATTATGACCATATTAATCCCGAACATAGATTGCCACCAATTTTGGTGACTTTGTTAAGTCATGTAGAACTAAATTGTTTTATTTTCGTAACTTATGATGACAAAAGCAATAGTAATGACAGTCCATCAACATTTAATCCAACAACTCAATGAGATTTTGGAATAGATCCCTCACAATAACCAGTAAGGGGGACTGCTATAAGTATGTATGAAAATTTTTCAAATTAAATCATATTCTTTTAGAGTTATAAATACCTATATGTAATAATAATGAGTTCACATTAACATCTTTATTTCAAGATATCTGAGGGTCTCTAATAATATTCCACTACTAAGCTAAAAAGTTAGCCCGCTGCAGACTCGGGAATACTAATAACATGCTGGAGATTTCCAGAAATCTGAAAACAGCAGAATTGGCTGCAGATGGTAACCCAGCATCAGTGTCATGTCTGCGGTTTCCCTGCTGCACTCTGATTCCGGGGGGCGTCAGTAGGGATGGAAGTAAGAGATGACTAGGACCATGGTTACTCAGTGGTAAACTTTGTTCTCACAATCTTGTAGGTGTGAGGCTGCAAATTCAACCCCAGGCACTGTCCTTTAGGCAGAGGGATTCCATGGAAACATTAAGAAAAAGTGGGTAATCTTCAGTGTGGTAGAGATCCCACTAAAATTTATTACCCTAGATCATTTGAACAGCATTTTTTTAAACAAGAATTTAAAAAAAGATGAGGGAATAAAAGCATAACTTTCTGGTGCTAATCTTTAACAGGTTTCTCCCAAACCTGTGCAGCATTGCCCAGAAGGTGATCTCTCAGATTTCTTCTCTTTGTTCTAGTGGAAAGAACCAAATCTGCCTTTAGCCCAGGAGGACAGCACCAGTTCTTTCTTCAAAGCTGTTTGTCCCTTTGAGGCAAAGAATATCCTGAAGAGTTTCTTAAGAAGATAGTCTGGAAAGAAATTATAAAGCCACCGCTCAAAAGCTATGCATGCACACAGGAGGCACATAAAGAAAGGTCTTCCAACAATCTATTCTTTTTTCTCATATTCTAAGCACTCTCATGTAAGACACATTCTGTGAGAGCAGTAGGACAAATTGTACATTTTGCAGGTATTTCTTCTTATGTTAATTTTGTTGGCTAGACAAGACCAATGTAACATCCACAACTCTAAAAAATTTCGGATGATAAAATACAGGACAAGATCACAGTAATATAAAGGGATTAGATCTCATCAAACATTAACATAATTTAAAAAAAATCTTTATTGGGGACTTATCTTGTACTCAATATTACTCCTGGCTCTATGCTCAGAGACTCCCCTGAGGGGATTTGGAGAACCATATAGAATTGTTCTCATGCGAGACAAGTACCCTATATGCTTAGGCTCCCAGAGATTCTTTTTCTATATTCTAAATTTTAGACTATTTTAAGTTCTTTGTCTATTTTTACTCAGTATAGATGCAAAGGAGTTGTATAGGGTGATCACACACAGCCTAAGAAATAAAGATAACACACTAAACTATATTATAAATTAATAGAAAATAATGATCTGGTTGAATAAGACTCCACCTCTTATGTTTAGCATAACATTATCTCCATAAATGTGTTACAAGTATAAGTATAATATGTCAGATCCCCAGTAAGTTGTAATTGCTCAATTTGGGTTCAAGACATCCTTTAATAATTGGAAGATTATTAGACTTTTTCTGAGAAGGCATTTTAGATTCCATTCATGTTGATGGACAAAAATTAAGGCACAGAATGTTGATAATTCTCTAGTGTTAGCAAATAAGTGTCCGATATGGTGGTGGTGTTGAAAATGTGAGAGTTGGTGGTGGGAGAGCTTATGTTTCTATTTCAGCCTCTACCGAAGTGACAAGGAGAAGTGTGCTGTTAAGTGGAGGTCCTAGGCAGTGGAACTTGAAGTTAATTAGAGCAGAGAGCAAAGAATAATAGTGCAATAATGAACTCAGACATAATCTTGAATTTGTGATTATTTTAGCACCAAATGAGTTTATTCTCTCTCTCTCTCTCTCTCTCTCTCTCTCTCTCTCTCTCTCTCTCAGAATTCAGTCTTCCCATAATTAATGACCAGCATAAGCCAAAATAAAAAGCCAGAGATGTGTAACATTTAAAATATATTTGCAATGAATTCTGGTAGATTTTGTCTAATCCATCCAGAATAGGTTATCATAAACAAACAAAACATCAACCTAAGGCACTTTTGTAGCTGTTGACAAGCTATTCTGTTTCAGTAGAATGTTTAAACCTGTGCTTCAGCAAAGTGAGATGAAAAGAACGTTCTCATCAAAAGTCAAAGTCTAAAAAGCAAGATTTGATGTGACAATGTTTGACTGTGGTAAAGGTGGAAAATAAAGCTGCAAAGGCATCTGAATTCTTTTGCCCCCAGAATCTTGTTTCCCCAGAACCTGGAAAGTACAGCTTTTAGAGAGGATACACCTTTTTTTTCCCTCTCTTTTTTTTTAATTCCCAGAGGAACATAATATCTGAGCTAATGGCAGTAAGGTTATGTTAACAAATATATATGAGTTTAAGACCAATACATAGTTATTAGGATTGGACATATTTTAATGGCTGAATTTATTTTAAATTTTATTATAGCACCGTGATAGACATTTACACACTGTTATGATTGGTTTCAGTCATCCAGTGTTCCAGCACCCATCACTCCACCACTGCGCATTTCTTACCACCGATGTCCCAATGTTCCCTCCCTCCCCCCAGCCTACCTATATAGCAGGCACTTTCCTCTTCTCTCTCTCTCTCTCTCTCTCTCTCTCTCTCTCTTTCTCTGTCTCTCTCTCATCCTTCCCCACTGTCTCCTAGTTCAGAGGTGTCACATAACTAATGTAGATTCATTATAAAAGGTCAACGTAGGCTTAATTTAATTCAAAATTCAAGACATTACTTTTTATGATAAACTGTTTTCCGCTCTTTATCTTATCAGAAAAGCCACAATACTAACAATATAACCAGATTTAAAATATTCATTTTCTCTTAGCCACATTTTGGATAGGTTATAAACTATCATGTAAAATGCTGGCTAAAATATTACCAATATAAAATATAAAATTTAAGTAATGACTTACATTTTAGTGAAAAAGGTTATAAATATTGCATGAGACATATTGCATAATTATCAGGTTGTCTAAAACTTGGATATTAGAATATTTCCCCCTCTAGGGCAGAAAACTGATGCTTGAAGAAAGGAAATTGACTCCTGTTAAGGTTTTAAATGAAAATGTTTAGAGTACACATGGCATGGCAACAAGACAACTGTGATAAGTTTTTGGTGTCTTCCCTCAGCTTATCAAACAATGCTGAAACCACTTGGTAAAGCAAAAATCATAATTACAGTTCTGGCTTATCCCTAGAACCAAAAAAAAAAAAAAAAAAAAGTAAAATCTCAGCTTGGGTAGTATTTCGCCCCTAAATAATACATAACCACTAGATGGCAGTGTGAATCCACCATACCCCCACACCTTGGCAGACTGGTGTCAATTTTCTGTACCTTTTCCTCTTTCTCTTCGCAGGTTTAAGCTTGTCACTTTTCTTTTTCCTTTTGTTTTCTATTTTTACTTTTATTCAAATGATGCTTGAAAAGAAACCACGCAGTGTTCCACAAGTGACTGAAAAGAAGAACTGATTTTCTGTTCTGAAGGGGTGATGGGTGAGTATCAGGCAGGAGGGCCAAAGGGCTCTGGCATCAGGAGCTGAGGCTGGGCCCAGAGGACTCAGTTGGATCACACTTGGCCATTCCTGTCCGCCTGCATCTCGGCCTCTGGCAGAAATATCCATAAGCAAGTAAGTAGAGCTAGAAGTTCAAAGGAAATTCTTGAAGATGTGATTGGGTTTTTTTAATGATTAGCGTTTTGGTTTTCCCAACCCCCTTCCCGCTTCACACCCCCAAAACATGAACTGTATTTCTACAGAACTGAAACCACTGAATTGCAAAACTGGACACACAGAGTCAAGAACTGATCTTGAGTTTATTGAGTGAATTCCCCACAGTGATTTTATGTAATTGTGTGAAATAAAAATTCAGTTTGCTAGAGATCCCCTGAAACACTTGTCCCAAGGAAGGAGAGGAGTAAAGAATACTGTGGAGAAATAGATAAAATGAATTGAAGGCTTCTGTCCCTCTAAGCAAGAGCTTGTTTTCTCATCAAGAAGGCGCTTCTCACACTCACGTTCCATTCCCTCCTCTCCTTACCCAGCGGATCAGCTTAAGGAGATGTTTGCGCAGAGAGGTTTGTCATTAATATTAACAGTCATTTTGGAATCCATAGATCAGGGGTCATAGAGATAGTGCAGTGAGTAAGGTGCTAGCCTTTCATGGGACTGACCCTCGCACCCCATAAGCACCCTTGCAGCCCTGAGTACTTTCAGGAGTGATTCCTGAATGCAGAGCTAGGAGAAGTCTCTCAGAATTTTTGGTGTGGCCCCAAACCAAATGAAACAAACAAAATTCATAGATCAATTCTTTGAAGAAATATTTTTGCTTTTGTTGGAACAATTTTCTGCTGATAATTTTAACTTTTTATTTGTAATACTCTATTATTCTTTATGTTTGTCAACCTAAAACCAGATACAATAATCTTTCTAGTAGGCTATTTCTTCTGTTTCTTTTCTCCTACAGTGGAAAAAATGTACACCATTACTCTAACATGTTAACATTATAGATATTGAATTATTTGGGGTGGGATATTCAGAAATAGAGGAAACATTAACCCAGGGAGGTCTATTTTTAGGAAAGGAGGGTTGTGGTCTAGTGGACTTCAGAGCCATGAGTGGATTTCCTTGTGGGCTGGTTCTCTGAGGCATAAAGCTTCAGACTTCATGCTGTCTTCCTTGTATAGGCTTTTGGGAAAGACAAGATAAAAGAAAATTCCTTTACAATCTCAACAGTCAAAGCTCAGAGGAACTTGCTAGTTTTGAGTTTAGTTTTAAATTATTTTGGACCTAGTTTCCTTTCCTGTGAAGTACATGTGTTTCCTCATTTATTTGGTAGCAAGATTTCAGTGTATTTATTAGTATATTTCAGTGTAGTATCAGTATATTTCCTACTTGCAAAGTCTGTTTTAAAACAAATTTTGTGTGCTAATAATTGTTGAAAATATAATACCAACCTAGAACTGAGCATTGAATGTAGGCAAAGGGGTATACATGATAACCCTTGCATGTATTGCAAGCCACAACGTGTAAGAGAAGGGAGAGAGAGAGAGAGAGAGAGAGAGAGAGAGAGAGAGAGAGAGAGGGGAGAGGGAGAGGGAGAGGGAGGGAGGTAGAGACAGACACAGAGACAGAGACATAGAGAGAAGAGGCAAAGTGCCTGCCATAGAGGCAAGATCTGGGAGGTGGTAGAAAATCATGGGACACTGGTGGTGGGAAATGGGCACTGGTGGTGGGATGGGTGCTGGAACAATGTATGACTGAAACCCAATCATGAACATTTTTTAATTGTATAACTCAAGGTGATGTAATAAAATTTTAAAAAAAAAAACAAACTTTTTGTAAAGACTGTTTAGTAGCAGCTGTAGTCTAGATGTAGGCTAGTGTTTCTCAACTTTTTTTTCAACTAGATATTATGGTTTGAGTATTATTAAGTAAGCATTCAGAATGAAAATTCTAATTATTACTACTTTAATATTAACTAGAAGTAATGCATTTTTCTTAGTAAATAAAGAGCTGCTTATCCTTTAATCCAAGATAAAGATTCTTCTATGTTTCAAACACCCTTGGTGTGTTCTCTCAAATGAATAGAGGGTCAGTTGCAGAGTTCATAGAAACAGCAATTTCTACCTGTGTACCTGATGAGAAATGCTGGATACAGTTTTGATACTCTGCATTTGCTACTCATGACATTTGATCTTCCTACTCTTCTACACTATTTTATTATAAATGTAAGAAACAAACTCCAGAGAACAGTTTTCATAAACACTTTGGAGGTAGTATTTATGCTTTTTCTCTATGTTTTAAAAAATGTTCAGATTCATTGCTTAAAGAATAGCAATATTCTTTAAGCAATATTATTTTGATGTACAGAATGATGCTTCATGTACTATCTTGATAGACTACCATTTATCTATGTACTTATCATTCTACTATATATCTATTGGCCTAGTTTTCACATATCCCTCTGAATGTTCAAAATGCTGGCCCGAGATCCAGAGAGGCAATGAAGCATCACATAGTATGCAATGAAGCATCATATATTATGCATTGCTTAACAATAGGCATGGAAGAAACGTCTTCAGAAGCATGTAGGCATAAGCTTCCATTTCAATGTTCAGCTAAAATGCTGAAAAAAATTTCCTTATAGAAAAGGCAGGATGGTAACATAGATTCCTATGGATCTTTAAAAAATCAAATGAATTTTAAGTGTCTCTCAGGCTGACTGAAAATTTTAGCCCTTGTTAATCTTAAGATTTGTGCTTCCAAACTTGGCAGAGCTAAATATAAATGTAGATAGAACTTTTACCCTTTAACATAGAGTTTTTTCAGTTGACTTCTCTTTATTGATGCCAAGATGAGGGAGAAAGATGCATCACAGTTTGAGGTTCCTGGAATTTGTTGAAAATGTTAGAGCAGGGGTTGATTGATTGGTATAAACAAGTAGCAATTTGTTGTTTTTTTTAACATAAAAGGGAATGAAATGATTTAAAATAAACAGTAGTTACAGTATTGCATACATAGTTCCTACATATTTTTAATTTTCTTTGCCTTACTATAAATGAAACACTTGTAAAGATAGCAATAAAATAACCACATTCCAAATGAAAGTGTTCTTGCCTGAAAATTCTGAGACTTCTTTCAGATATTTTGTTTTTTTTCAGTTTGGTATCTTTATTGAACCATGATTAGTTTTTCAGTAAATGTCCCATGTTTGTCTTAATTTTTAAAATGGGACAAGTTTATACAGTCATATACACTTCCTTAATTTCTTCTTTAACCTACCTAGGTAAATAATAAAAATATTGCCAGGTATTATTATGAACCTCTAACTTTCATTTGTCAATGGGTACTGAAATATGAAAGTTGGAGATGAAAAGGACATTTTAGATATTTTTAAAAATTCTCAAACGTTTTTGGATGGGTGTTTGATTGTTTTATAAGAGAAAAACCTTGATCCCATCGCACAATTAGGTATTTACAATCTGATATGTCATAGAAAATTATCTGTGATTTGGGGATTGATGCCACTATAATGTTCTTTAATATGTATTTTTGGGAGTGGATTTTTCAGCCATGCCTGGCAGTACTTATGTTCATTGACTTTTGTGGCTTTGTGCTTAAAAAATGACCACTGGTGGTTCTCTTTATACCTCTGCGTTGACTACATGCCAGCAAACACCTTAACTCCTATACTATCTCTCTGTTCCAAGATGCTTTATAAAAAAATGAGTACTTCTAGCCTCTCTCTCTCTCTCTCTCTCTCTCTCTCTCTCTCTTCCTTCTCTTACACACTGCAGCATGCAAAACGCACGCTTAGAAGTTATCATGTATATCCCTTTGCCTACATTCACTGCTAGTTCTAGGTTGGTATTTTCATTTCCAATAATTGTTAGCACATTGTTCCCTTCTCTGTCTTACCTAACCTCTGATTCCCTCACGTTTGTGATAGATTCCACCTACTGAAAAGATCTCCTGATCCATGTTTTTCCTGAACTTGGATATTGGTGTCATACTATTTTTGATATCCTACAAATAAATGCAATCATTCTATATCTGTCTTTTTCCCTCTGGCTAATTTCACTCAGCATGATCCTCTCCATGTCCATCCATTTATAGGCAAATTTCCTAACTTTGTTTTTCCTATCAGCTGCATAATATTCCACTGTTAGATGTACCAAAGTTTCTTTATCCAGTCATTAGTTCTCTGGCACTCTGGTTGTTTCCAGATTCTGGCTATTGTGAATAGTCCTGCTATGAACATAAAAAATGCAAATGGTTTTCTCATTTTTGTATATTCCCAGGAGTGATATTGCTGGGTCAAATGGGAGGTCAATTTCTAGTTTTTGGAGGAATCTCCATATTGCTTCCCAAAAAGGCTGTACCAATCGACATTCTCACCAACAATGGATGCAGTCCCGGTGAGGGGAGAGGGAATCAGGGAACATTGGTGGTGGGAAATGGGCACTGGTGGAGGGATGGGTGCTGGAACACTGTATGATAAACCCCAAACATGAACATCTTGTAATTGTATATCTCATGGTGGTATAATAAAAAAAATTTAAAGTCCTTAAATTTACAAAAAAAAAGAGTACTTCTAGTTATTTATTTACAAAGTAAGATATGATGAAAATCAGAATAGAGAAGTTGAAGGCTTTACCAGTCTGGAAGAAACCAAAATAAGTGAAAGAACAAGTTTTAGAGAATAGTGTTCTTTCTAGTTGTTCTAAAAATCTCTTCTAAATGTATATTATCAACAAAAAATATATCATTTATTTTTCCTACAATTTTCCTTACAGATATGTATTTGTACTCTTGAACAATCAAAGCTTGCTTTTAAATTTTAGGTCTTATGTCTCCCATTCATTTCTCATCTCCTGAGAGATTAATTGGATTATTGTTTCTGTATTACTGACAAGGAAATTTAGGTAAAAAGAAAGCAGTATGAAGCTCAATTATACTCTTTAGCTTCTGACTGAGGAAAAAACGTTTCATTCCAGAAGTCTTTTATAAATCTGCTTTTTCAACTCAGAAAATATTTCCTCATTAAAAAAATCAAATTATATATAATGGGGGGAATTCCAAGAGACAACACTTATAATACCTGTTTTATATACCTCTGTACAGAATATAACTTCTTCTGAAGATATATTGTACTTTTGTGCTTTGAAATGACCCCTTGTGGTTCTCAATGTAGACACATGTCATCGTAAATGACACATAGATTGAGGAAATGGATTTGGTATTTTATCCTTTTTATATTGGAATGCACAAAGTATTATTGATACAACTAAAATTAGAAAGAACATTGTGGTTAATATCTTTGTCATATATATGAAGGTATGCTTTATATATATGTGTATATATGTGTATATATATGTATATATACCAATATATATGTATATATACACATATACACATATATATGTGTGTGTGTATATATATATATATATAAATATATATATACTTGGTATATGTATACCAAGTATATCCCTAAAGTTTCACTAGTAAGGTAATCTGGATTACCTTGTCTCCTGCAATCTAGAGCAAGGTAAGAAGGATGAGGAAATGTATGTTTCAGAGTGGGGTCATAGAAAGAGTACTTATATTACATGGGTTTTAGTATCTAGGCAGTGATTTTACAGTTTTGTAAAAAGTCTCTAAACATGTATCTTGGTTGACTTTTAAAAATATTTTGAGTTATAAAGACTAAATTTTATTTAATAGTATTGAATATGATAACAAAATATGCCAAAAACTTTGAAAGTTAAAAATAGAGTATAATTTTGGATAACACAGAATACAAAAATGCATAAGAATTATATTATTTCTATGATAAAATTTGAAATATTTATTTAAAAATATTGGACTGTAATTATGAGGAGAAAATGACTTTATTATCCTTTTCGTTTGGGGAACACAACTAGCTATGCTCACAGCTTACTCCTTTTTATTCTCAGGAATAATTTCTGATGGGGATTGAGGGCCCCTATAATAGTTCTGGCGATCAAACTTGGGTCAGCTGCATGCAAAGAAAACTCCTTAACGACTCAAATACTTAAGTACTATCTCTTCAGCCAACATTCCCTGACTTGAAACTGTTCTCTAAAGCTATATTAATCAAACTAGTGTGAAACTGGGATGCAAGCAGAGTCTCAGACCAACCAATGAAACAAAAACAAAAGCCCAGAAGTAAAGTTTTAGAGGTATGGATAGTAAGTTTAGCATAAAAGAGCTAAGTTCATTAAGGACCAGAGGGAAATTCTTGATAACAAATGATCAAGATAACAAACTGAGATAACTGGACAACAACATGCAAAAAATTGAAATTGGACCTTTGTTTCACTATACACAAAGATTAGTTAAAAGTGGAACATTAGACTCAAATACACAAACTATATGGAGAAAATATAGGAGGAACTCTCTAGGATTGGGCTTCAAAGACATCTTCAAATGATTCAAGTCATTGACAAGAAAGTGAAAGCAAAATGAACAAGTAGGACTTTGTTAAGCAGAAAACATTCTGTTTTACAAAAAAGTATATGGCTAAAACCAAAAAAATACTGCAATGAATGTGAGAAATATTTGCTCACAATACTTCTAATAAAAGGCTAGTTCCACTTTAGAAAGCATACATACAAATCAATGGTGAAAGGACATACAGTCTCATCAAAAACAGAGGAAGTAGATGATTAGATACTTCCTTTGATAAGACACACAGCTGACTAATAAGACATACACTATTGATAAGGGCTGAGAGACCATACAAGATGTAAGGCACTTGCCATAGGTGCAGCTAACCTTAGTTTGAACAAAGACATTGCATAGTGTTTCCAAATACAGCCAGGGGACACTCCTGAGCACAGCACCAGGAATAGCCACAAAACAGAACAAAGAAAAATGCTAAACAAAGTAGAATTTTCTTTATTACTTGTTATCAGGGAAATGTACATCAAAAATACCATAAGATATCACCTTGTACCAGTGAGAATATGTCAAGAGGCCAGAAACAACCCATGTTGGCAGAAATACAGTGAGAAAAGAACTGCCATTCACTGTTAGTAGAAGGTCATTTAGATAGCATTCTACAGAAAACAGTTTTGGAAACTTCTCAAGAAATATGAAAAAACTCCCACTTGACATAGCAAGTCCACTTCTTAGAATCATCTCACTGTTTTTTATAATAGTCAAGGTCTGAGAACTACCCAAATCCCAATGAAAGATGAGTGGATAAAAAAATTTCTATATTATATTGTATATATAATATACACTCATATGTGTTTATACATATATGTATAATACGTGTATATACTTATTTATATATAATTTTATTCCTCTACTATAAGAAAAGCATAAATCTTTTGTTTTATTACAACTTGAACACATGAAACAAGAGGGCATCATGCTAATAAAAATAAATTAGAGGGAGGAAAATTAATATATGATTTCACTTTGTGTGGAACATAATGATTCAAAGCAAGTAAATGAACAGTAGCCCACGAAAACTAACCCTTGGACTTTGACAGCAGAACTGAGGTTATTATGTAGAGTGAAAGGTAGGTTGCAGGATGGGGAAAGTGGAGAAGTGGTACACTGTAAGTGATATAAGAACAATGGTGTCGGGGCCGCCGGGGGTCCACAACAGTGCCAGGAACTGAGTTCCCTTCTACCTCCAAAGTCAGCGGGAATGGATGAAAACTCAGGAATCCGGCACAGGTTTTAAAATGCTTTACTTTTCACAGGTTCAGGCATACAAATCAACAATAGGAAAAACCCTGTGCTTAGGATTCCCGGCTAGAACCCCAGCCACGTGTAGGCCAAGATTGCGGCCACCACGTGTAAAGACCCTGTAAAGAGGAGACAAAGTCAAGACTACCAAGAAGAGTGCAAGCCCCAAAAGAGAGCCCAAAAAAGAGAGAGCACAAGAGAGGAAGCAGGCTGGTTTTATACCCCTGCAACTCAGACCTCCCACTATTATGGGAAGCAGGGAAGGTCAAATGCCCTCAGGTAATTTCCCTCAGCACCTCACCTGTCACTGTTTTCCGTTCATTATCGATTTGCTTGAGCGAGCACCAGTAAATCTCCATATGACCTGTCTCATGCTAGTAGAGCCCAAGGCATCTGCTTGCTCCAGGAACATAAAGAGCCTCAAACCATTCCATCAGGTCATGGGAATGAGGTCTATAATAGTTACTGATATTTGGCATATCAAATGAGACACGGGTAGCTTGCCAGGCTCTGCCGTGCAGGTAGCATACTCTTGTAGTCATCTCTAAATCGAGCATTTATTGATGAACCGCAAGGCTGCAAGGGATTGTGCAAGCAGGGCTGTGATAGGCTGGTCTGCTGGGTGGAGTTCTGATGAGGGGGAAGTCCGGATGTGGAAAATGGAGGCCTTCATGGAGTGGGGGTTTGTCTGGCTTGTTGTGAGGCTCTGCTGGGGTGGCGGGCCAGGGCTAGAACCTGCCATCCCTCCTGGGTGCCTCATGAGTGGCTGGGCACAGGGAGAGTCAGTAGCAGTTCTTCCCCATGTCTGTGAGTCTCACCTAGGCCCTTTTATATGCTAATGTTTTGAGCCAAGATCTGCCTGGAAATGCCTTTATAGGGTAGAGAAGGGGGTTTCTGAGATGGCATGTCTCTATACCAAAGACTATACTAATGTCAGTTAAATATTTCTCGAAGCCTTCACAAGAGTCTCGTCTACTTCACAGTAGTTTTGTATTTTAGTTGCCTTTGAGTTATCAGGGAGCCTTGCTTGCTTGCTTGGAGGCAAACAGCATTTCTTTCTGGGCTAATTACTTATAGATCCAACGTGGCCAGGCAAATATGCTTGTAAGATCTAGCTAGTCCCACTATGATTGTGGTAGCATGAGAGAATATTTATATCAGCCAGTACAGAATACATGGTCAGATAAACTGCCACATTTAAACTACCATCCTATCTACGAAGTGACCTGCAGGAGGCAATCCAGGGCAGATGCAGAGGTGTCCTGCAAAAAATGGTGCAGAGTCTTTGACACCTGGTGTTTGTGGAGAACAAATAAAGTTTAAATTGAACACATTAACATTATTGTGACCATGTTACCTCAACTACAATGAAGAATTTATAATTAAATTTCTTAAATTTAATATCATTAACACAAAAATGAAATTTTTTTCTTCCCTTCTTTTCCCTTCTCTTTTGCATTTTATATGAGTCCAGGAAAATGTGTTATACTATATACTTGCATATGATCCATTATTAAGAACTTTCGTGAAAGGATGAATTCATTTTGACTCGGTGTCAATAACTGAATTCTCTGGTATTGGTTTATATAGTTCTGAAGACTGGGAGAATATACCATAGATTGAGTCCCTACACAACATCTTCCAAATCATCTTTTATCACTGCTGATCAGTTACATCTGGTGCAGAGCACTGTGGGAAATAATTAGCTAATGGTGAGCTAAGGTGCTAGGATTTCAACAAAGGAGCTATAGGAGTATTCCTAGGAATTATTTTTATACTAGAAATAGGATAGTTAGCAAAGTTTCATTTATTGCTATGAATAGAAATGATGATGAAACTACAAAAATATATTGAATTAGATACTCTAAATAAATATCAAGTCAAACATCCCTTTTTGTACTACTAAAGAGGCCTTATTTATTCTAAATCATTTTAATAAAAAAGAAGGATGTGTTTGGGAAACTAGGAATTGAAAAAATCACTGTTTTATTTGGTTTTTGAAGACTTACAATATCTAACTATGTGGTTGACTTTTTAATGGCCTGTTCCAGTGAGGGTCTTGAAGCTGGAA
Source organism: Cryptotis parvus (assembly GCA_021461705.1). Taxonomy (NCBI): domain Eukaryota; kingdom Metazoa; phylum Chordata; class Mammalia; order Eulipotyphla; family Soricidae; genus Cryptotis; species Cryptotis parvus. The sequence continues at coordinate 168,839 of JAJIBD010031470.1, forward strand.
TTTCAATAGCTTTGTGATAAATCCAGCTCTGAATTTAATGCTGTTCCTGTTATCCTATGTCACTATTCTCTAGACTCTGACCCCATACATAGCCTTTAGGTTAGCTTCCTGCTGTATAGATAGTGATATTCTCATTAGTATCCTGTTAAAATGGCAGTTTTATTCTATCATGAATATATTAAATAATACCTTTATTAATTCTATGAACAAAAATTATCTATAGTTTACTTAATCTAAACTAGATTTGACAGACTGATAGAATACAAAAATATATTTGATGGAATTACTTGCTTTTAAAGAAAGGTTCACTTACTGGGGCCAGTAAGTATTTTTAATGACATTTACTGAGATCTGAGTGACACTGCAATGGGTCAGGTACTTGGCTTGCATGTGGCTGGCCTGGTTTTGATTCCTGGCTTCCTAGTTAGTCCACAAGCCCTATAAGAGTATAGAGGAAGGAGTAAGTCATAAGCAAAGTTATGTGTGACTCAAAAGCTAAAACAAAAAAAAATTGAAATAGTGAAATAGTTGAAATATAAATTTGTACTAGTTAGGAAGATAACTTATCTTGCTAGTCCCTTTCCAATGAAGAAGGCAAAACTTAACTCTACAATACTTTTATTTTTTGGCTTCTTTGATAACTGTCTTAGTTTTCTTCAATAAAACAAACCAGTAAAAAGGGCAAAATTTATAAGGATTATATGAGATTATGAAAAACTTTACAGATTGGCCTGTGACTTTAAGTTTGAAGACTATGCTTCTTCAGGAAGTCACCTCTCTCTTTACATATATCTTTGTCTCTGATTGGGCAACTGCAGAAGCTTAGGTAGGTACACTTTCATGTTGGTAAGGACTGTAGACACCAGGTCAGGCAGTGCTCTCCAGGGGACACTGAGTAGCGGAGCCCTTCCTGACTGTTACTTAACTTTCTCTTCCTTACTGTTAGGAAATTACATAGCTGAGGAAATGGTTGATGTTCATGAGAGCCTGAGATAAGATGCAGACTGTGAGCAATGCTAATATACTCTAAGCAAGTCTCTTATTTGTTGTACTAAAAAATGGAGGCTTAGCTTCACTGACCTCTGACCAAACTCTAGCTCATTATAAAAGCTTAATGTATCAAAAGTATGCCAACCACACTACTGCAGTGTACAATTGTCATAGCAACTTCTGGAAACACCAAATATGGTTCAGAGTCTTAGAGTTCAAACTACCCACACCTATTTGGGGTGCAACAGAACTGAAAAAGACAGAGAGTTCGAAACCATCAAAAGAAGTAAAACAAAGATAGCAGTGCTGTTCCCTTGGACCCCCACTCCCCTGGCTTGTGGGAATATCTTGGCTACATTCTCTGTTCCTTAAATACATTTTTTCGCTTCAACCCCAGCAGGGTGTTTGCTTCCTTATCTTCTAAAGCAACCATATGCTTTAAAGATGTCATGCTCTCCATGAAATCTTTTTTGGCAAAGCCCAAGAGTCAGTGACAGGGCTATGCCTGTTCCCAGTTTTAAGATTAGAGAAGTGTGTGCATATGTTTTGAGGCTATCGTATTATCATACCAACAGCAAGTCTAGCGTTTCCCTCCTATTTTCTGTAAATGCAATGTATGCACATTTTGTGTTCCTCATTGTGCATGCTCATTGTTTTTCCTCATTAATATGCAGACATTTCCTGGAAAACTCCTAGAATATGTATAAGCTATAAAGTCACCCTATCGCGGCTGTGCACCAAACCAGACTTAAACTGTTTCTCTCTTTGAAAATCGTTCTCTATTCTATGCCAGTAGACAACTTACATTGCTTTCATGGCAACAATATCCGTCTTTACTATTTCACTGCTCCTGTGTGTTTTAGATAATGTAACCAACCTAATGGGCCATCCTCATTCTCTACCAATCTTCATCTTAGTTTAGTGCCTTTTTGAGAAAATCGGGTGAGTTACTATGTCCATAAGGAAGTGTAATGGTATCAATTACTCTTTCTTTTCTTTTCTCATCCAGTTGCCTGATGTTTTCTGATTCAGTTAGCCCTGAAGAACCCAGCTGTATATAGTATCCTTTGTGCTTTGTGTCCCCCACAGTTATATTTTAAATATCATTAATGTGGCTTGGTTAATTTTTCCCTTTAAAAGCACTTTTTAGTTAATAGAATGTATTAGTACATAATATTTTTGACTTTTGCCCCGAAATACTGGCTTTTCTGCCTTATGTATTTTTTACCAAGTGCATTAAACTATTTAAAAGATGTAAAAGTTTGACTTTTTACATTTAAAGTTTCTACTTCATATTAACGTTGTTAATGGTAGTGAGGTCGCTTTTAATGTCATTTTACTTTTACATTAAAGAAAAATCTCTGAGGTCTGTTTATTTTACTCCATCTTTTCCCAGTGACTTACATATATTTGGGATATAAAGCTTTCATAAATATGGAGTCAAATTGTAGGCTCCCTACATTTATCTTTGTTGTTTCATTTAGCTAATCCAGTAACAAACTATTACAGATTTTAACCATTTTCCATAGTAGAATATATTTTAATATTCAATATAGTGTACCTGTCCTTGTCATTCTCTTTATGCTGTGACTTTGTATGGGAATTCAGTTACACTAACATTCACACATATATATCTGTAGCAGTGTTATTAGCGCATTTACAGTTTCACTGAGTTCTGATTTTTAAAATTTAACTTGTATCACTTCTATCACGTGTCTTCCCGTTGTTCATCGATTTGCTCGATCAGGTGCCAGTAACATCTCTATTTGTCCCTGTTCACATGCTAATACAGCCCAAGGGCCACCTCGGCTCACTCCAGGAACATGAAGAACTTCAAACCATTCCTTCAGGTCATGGGAATGAGATCTATTATTATTGCTGGTTTTGGTATGTCAAATACTACACAGGTAGCTTGCCATGCTCTGCAGTGTGGGTACTCAAAGTTTTTCCATTTCATTTTAATAATTTAATTAAATTAATAAATATTCACACCTCTCTCCATTGCCTTTGATGCTCTAGTGGTGATGACCAGAAGGAGTCATATACATACCTGGCTGTGGTGCTCACTCTAGATCACAGACCACTTGTGGTGCTCCCTCAGTTACCCGTGATGCTCAACAACTGTTGGACTTCTTTCATTGTAGTGATCACATACTTTTTAGTTGCACTCTTATTGGTTGTTACCATAATTCCCACACAGAGCTTATCAGGTGTCATACTTCCTGGCTGTGGTGTTCTAGCATCTTTTAGTGCTGCCCAAACTTCTTTGTTGTGGTGCTTATTCACACCTATGCCAGAAAGAACTTGAGCTGCTGGGAGATATTAAATAGCAAAACCATAAGAACCTATGTATTAACGCCCCCCCCCCCCAAGGATTGAATTTACAACCTTTTGATTGCAAAGCTCTTAGCTATAATTTCAGTCTCTGAGCTATATTTCTGGGTCCCACGTTCTCATTTGAATAATATCTCACATCAAATTAGATTGCATGTCAGTGGATATCTCCTATTTTGTTTATATAAATGCTTGGTTTGAGCTTGGAACTATAGTGTGTTGAGGAAAAAATGTGCAAACACACATAGAGACAAGCAAGCAAGATGTGTGCCAAGGAAGAACACAGACTTGAAGAGTCAGTAAATATTCCCAGGATTTGAGTATTCACAGCTTCCTGAACTTATTAGTGGTGCCTATAACTCATTTCTTTTGGCTTCAGCAGTATCTTGTTCTAACCAAATGTCATGATTAATACAATTTTCAAACTCTATTAACTTTGAAAGTGCATTTGCCATTCAATGAAGGGGATGGGATTTTGAACCCCACAAGTGAAATTTTAGATTAATGAACGTTGAATTAAATTTCCTATTAGAAATACCTTAGGTTATTTATCATATAAAATATTTTCCTATAAACTTAGTTATTCTATTACAATGGTACCTAACAAAGATAACTGTGTTAAAGCGGATAACTTCATCATTCATTTGTATAGTTAAAATTAATCCAATGTTACCCTGAGGACTCCTGTTAGACAGTGACAAAACAATGATAGGAGAGATTGATATATTCCCTCCTTGAATTAATCTCATACTTTTGCAGGGAAAATTAATCAATAAATAAGTGCTACCATTAAAATATTATATTATAAAAAGATGATAACCAAGTTCTGGGTGGCATGTAAGGGAATCTGTCAATGAACAGATTCAGGAATGGTCTGGCATGAAGCACATTATTTACCATGCACATATAAAAGATCTTGATGGTACTCAATAACTGCAAAGTTCGCCTTTCATTGCTGTTCTGTAGGGTGAAACCATTAGCAGACAAGATGGTATGTAGAGAAGGAGCTTTATTAGTAACAAGCCAGCAGGTTGGAATATGGCAGACATAAATCGTGGAGAACTGTCTTGTCTGCATTATCCCAAAGAAGCAGTTTATATAGAAAAATAATCTGGACATATATTTTAGAAAGGACAGCTTGCAAACTGGTGGGTGCCACAATCATCAATAAATTTCCCTGTGGGTTGAATCTCTGCAGTGTAAGTGTTCAGCATACATTATATCTTCTTTGTACAGGTATTTGGGAAAGTTAAGACAACAGAAATATTTTTTATATTCTCAATAGCACCTAGCCAGAGAAGTTTGACAATCTAAAGTTTTTTAATTGCCCTTTACTTTTTATTTTTGGAACCACAGTGGGTTTTGCTTGGTTACTACTCCTTCTTGGTGCTAAGAGTGATGCAGGTGAGGCAGATGCAGCGGCAGCAGGTCTCTGTGTTTATTCCAGGTTCTTCAATGTTTTCAAAAATTAAAATATTGAATAATAAAGATGCTCAGACTCAGAGGTGAAAAGTAGAAAGGTTTACTGGAAAGCAGAAGAGAAAGGAAAGTAACTCCCTTTACAGGGAGGAACTTAGTATCACTTGTATCACTTATCACTTGTCTTCCCATAGTTCATTAATTTGCTAGAGCCTGCACCAGTAATATCTCCATATGTTCCTGTCCTGTGCTAGTGTACCCCAAGGGTATTTGCTCACTCCAAGAACATGAAGAGCCTCAAACCATTCCTTCAGGTCATGGGAATGAGGTCTATAATAGTTACTGGTTTTTGGCACATCAATTACAACTTAGTATTTGTTATGTATTTGATATAACTTAGTATTTGATATAACTTATGTATTTGATATAACTTAGTATAGTACTTTTAACTTAGCATAGGACTAAGTTAAAATAAATTTAGTATTAGCTTTTTTCAAGGTCCCTTGCAGTGTTTTCAATCAAGTATTACAGAGAATGCAGGACTCTTTTGGGTGGGTCTGGCTGGTTTGAGTCTTTCTGTCTATCTGCCCAGGGATTGTTCATTGTCTTAGTCTTGTGACTCCTAGAACTGGGACAGATTATGGTCCTGGGGAACTCCAGGAATGTTAAAGATAGGGCCTAGGATGAGGGTGTGGTAGGTTGATGGGGGAGAAATGGAACTGCTGGCAGGGGAAACTGCGGGCTACTGGATTGTTGGCAAGGAGAAACTGAGGTGCCCTTTTTCAAGACGCTGCTCCTGGCAATTCTTGGGGTAACTCAGTGAAGGGCTGAATTAAAAGCTCCAATAAGGAAAGCATGTGCTTCCTACCTTTGAGCCGTCCCTCCTCATGCCTGCCTCCAGCCCACATCTTCATTGTAGTGGGGTTTGTATCAGGTTCTTTTTTTCCTTATATTAGAAAACTCATACTCTTTCTAATATCCATGCAACACCCCATCTCACTACCGTGTTTTCTTTTTGTTCTCTAAGATTCCAAATCATTATAACCAATAAACATTCATGGTTAAGCATTTTATTTGGAATCCCATTTCCAAAGGCAGGTGACTGAGAGCTACATCTATCAGGAAATGGTTAATACTACGTTAAGTATGAGAAGAGGCTCTTATTTTAGACAAAAGGAAGTAGGTAATCACCAGGAAGAACTAATAGAAAATTAGAAACAATTAGTATCCTTATGAAGTGCAGCATTTGGGATAACTCTTATCCAAAAGCAAGTAGAGGAAGGGTGTTGGACCCTCTTGCCCCACCCACCCTCCCCATTCCATTTTTTCTTCAGTCTAAATTTCAAAGCTATGAACAACTATTGTAAACCAGAATTATAGCATATTTGGCAGGATTGTTTGCAAATATAACAGAGAAAGAGTGGAGGAGCTACAGAAAGCACCCTAGGGGGCTGAAATGCAAAGTTTTCTGCACTTGTAAAATAATGGGATGAAGTTACCCTCAGCATCCTGTTATGCAAAATGAGGTCCCTTAAGGAATAAATCCCATAGCAACTGTGCCCTTCTTTGTTAGTCTTGACACCCTTCCTAACTTGTATTTTGGCTTCATTTATCATTTTTTTCCAGAAATAAAATGCAAATATCTTAAAGAGACTTTCACTAATTAATGTGTTTCTATTTTCAAACGAACATCTGTAGTTGCAAGAAGAATTCAGAATTTTAGTCTCTTTTTGATCTAACATCTTCTCTCAGGTACTGTTACCTTCCTTCTAGTCCCTTGTCAAAGAGGTGTTTGAATCTGTGACACTGATAAAGTGAAAGAATGTTTTAGAAGAGAAGAAAAGAAATGTAAATCTCTCCTCTTACATCAACACTCACATAATACTTGCAGACTTTATAGATCAGATTTTGTAATGAGGTTTGAAAGCTAAGTGAGAAGAAAATGTAGGGAAGTTCACGTCTTAGAGCTGAAGGTTTGTGATCTTGAGCTGAAAATTTTGTGTTAGTTAGAAACTATTTTCAGCATCATACTTGTCTCTGTAGCTGGTATGTTATCAGTTCTCTAAGGTGTTTAATATTATATTTGTAAAACTATTATAAAATAATAAAATTTTGGAGATAAATTGTATGGCCTTTGGGTTTTATTTTAATAAAACACTAGCAAATAATAAAAATAACTTGTACATATGCTAAGATATGAGATAGCAAAGTTGTATATGCCTTTACATTTGTGTTTTGTTAGAAATATAATCCTGTGGGGATAATTTTAAGGCAAAAATAAGTATACTTTTCTAAATATTATTTTATCTTTTACATTGTTATTTTCTTTTACATTGCCCCTTTATATGTCTTTCTACCCTCTGAAAAACAAAGGAACCTTTTCCCCAAGTGACCGTGTCTAGGTTTAATTGCAAATTCACCTTGTAATCTTATAATTCCTAAAAGAACTTCTTTTGTATTGAAGCTATAAAAATAAACCAGGGAGTTTAAAAAAGCAATTCCAATAGATAATAAATTTAGACTATCTGCTTCTGAGAAGCTAGATTTGGATCTTGGATATCTGGTGGTCAGGACACTTTTTTCAGACTTACTTTAGTGTGTCCTGGATGGTTTAGCACTAAGCAAGTAGGAGATATGACAGGTTTTTCTAAACTGACTGTAAATACAGCAAAAGAAATGCAAAGGTGCTGTATGGGTGACCATGAAATAGTTCTTCCAGTAAGAACAAAAAAAAGACACAAGAATAATTTTTTTCATTTCATTGGAGGCCACACACTGTGGTACTTAGGTCTTACTCTTTACTCTGCACACAGGAATCACCTCTAGTGTGCTCAGGGAACCATACGTGATGCCTGGGGCCCAACCTGTGCCTGGCATGTGCAAAACAAGTGTTCTACCTGCTAAACTATCACTGGGACCCAAGACAATAATTTTTTATATTGCATATATATATATATATATATATATATATATATATATATATATATATATATATATATATATATCTTACAGGTAATTCTTATTCTAAAATCATCAAACAAATTTCAACACAATTCCCTGCTAGAAGAAGTTTATTTTCCTGTCAAAGATCTTAGGATATTATTTCATTTAGATTCATAACTAATCTGAATCATTACTACATGGTGTTGTAGGTTCAGTTTCCTGCAAGGATAATTTAGGCTTTTCTTAATTTGCTCGAATTAGAACTCTTCCTTGTAACTGCTATCTGAGTCCAAAAATTACTGGGAGATGAACTCAAAACCAACAAATTCCCTGGGATTATGCTATTGAGAATATAAAGAATGTTTCTTAGCTTGTCTCTCCATGGAAGTCTACTAGAAAGTTTTCTTTATAATTGAAGATTTATCTGAGAATTCCTCAAAGGTTACCCTTTAACCACCATTATCCAACTTGAGTGTTCTGTTTCTCAGTTCTGCTTTCATATTACTTGCTTCCTATGAACACAGAGGCAAATGGTTCACCAAGACATGAGCTTGCCATTTTCCAAAAATGGTAACATGTTGCTAATAAAATCACATATAGCCTTTTCTTTTAATTGATTGACCCTGATGAACAGTAGAATTAAAATTTATGATCATTGCAACCTTGTACAAGAAGCCAAGTTGACCCCTTAGTATGAGGGACCAGCTTGAAAATCAAAACAAAGTAAAACTAAGGTTATTAGCATCAAATAATGGGTTTTGCTATTTATCCTAGAAAATGGGTTTTGCAAGTGAAATGTCTGTATATAACAGCATGTATGTTGCAAGGGTTACACAAAAAATGATCTAAGTGCTCATTCTGCTTTTATAATCCTGCTTTGCCTTATGATCAAAATAGAAATGAGCCTGTGCCCTATGTAATTAAGTCTGTAAAAATTATAAGGTACGTGTTACAATGCATCAGGGCTTTTGAATCTCTTTGGCTTGAGGGGCAGCACTGAGCTAATAAACTTTCCTTTACCTTATTTCCATTTCTGTAGAGACTGGATTAAGTGATGAAATAACAAGTGGAAAGCCTGGAATTTAGGAAAAACTGTCCACATTATTTAAGATGCAGAAAATAGGGAAGACAGAAAGCATATTTCCAGAAATGGGCAGTAGCTCCTCCTAGGGAGCATAAGAAGATTTTGGAGAAGAGATGGTAGCATACTAACCTTGATTGATGTAGGCAGTGAGACAGGGAGGCGCCACATGGCAATAAAAGTTCCTGAAGAAGGAAAAAAAAACTGGTCCTTCAACTATCCAGAGTCACCTGTTTGCAAACCAGAACCAGACTTGACAAGATCACTATCAACAATAGATCCTGAGGGAAGGGAAGGCCAAAGGGAATGTGTGAAGCCCGTAGGCCACAGACCCTTCTAATGCATTTAGCTGATTAAATCTCCGGAAGGAGATGAATCAGCCTTCTGGCCCAGGACCCAGCTCACAGAAGACTCCAAAGCATTCCAGTCAAAGAAGACCACTCCCAAAGTCTACTCCCCTTGGCAGCGGCCCTAGCAAACTAGGTTGAAGCCCCATATGGGAGTAACTTGGGGAGAAATCGTAAAAGACGTCCTGACCAAAGGAACGTGAGCACATGCTGCATGGACACACATGCTGCCTGAGCCCATGTGGCGGCACAGAGAGCACGTCTGTTGCCCACATCTCCCCTCTTGAGATGTGTACTCTCTCTCTCTCTCTCTCTCTCTCTCTCTCTCTCTCTCTCTCTCTCTCTCTCTCTCTCTCCTCCCCTCTCCTAAAACCTCCTTAATAAAGTCTGTAAAACTTCACTGCTCGTTGACTCCTGAAAATTCTTTTTCTGCGAGGAAGACAAGAACCCTAAGGCAGCCCTGGGTAAGGCCTAGGACTGACTTTCCTTTCCTGCAAAGAGCAATTCCTTGCTCCAACCTGAGTCCGTGGCTCCCTGAGAAACCTCGGTGGTGGGGATCAACTCCTGTGCCTAGAGATCAAGCGGACATCAGGTGTGGCTTGACGGCCACCTCATGGGGCTGGTGGGGCTCAGGCCCATGCCGTATAGAGGCTCATTGAAGACTTTATCAGTCCTAAGCCTGCCCAGCGGGTCCCTGGTGGCAGAGGCGGCTGAGGAGAAAGTGACCATCTTTCTCCCGTGGGGCCACCCGTGAGGTCCACCTGCATAAACCTTAGGTATAATCCAGGAGTGTTTCCTGGGTATTGCTTGAAAAAGGTAGATATCCAGGGATAGTGCTGAGTGCTTTTATTTTTCCTGGAAACTCAGGGTGTTGATGGGGATTAAGTCAGATAAGTTTGGTAACCTCTGCCCCAGGGCCTGCAAATAAGTTCTTGTTCTTGTCTCAGTTTTTTCTTATTTTCCTAGTAGAAAAAATAAGAACTGCTTCCCTATTTTATGATCTGTAATAATCTCATTTTGGGGTGGGCATTACCCAAAAATATGTGTTTATCATTAGATTTGCCTTCCCTGAGTAATTCAATCTTTTTACTCTCCAGGTAAATATGAAGTCATCCCCTTCTTATTATGTGAAATCTGAATCTACCCTTGAAATCCTAAAGATAGGATAAATATATCTTACCTAAAGATAAGATAAATATATCTTACCTCAAGCTTATTGAGGTTTGTAGGGAGTACAAGATGCCGCTCTGTCTCAGGTTCATTGATTTACAGAAAGCCTTTGATTCTGTGGAGACTGAAGCAGTCATCGAAGCCCCTAGACAAACAGGGTGTTCAAACCCAATACATCAAGATCCTTCGTGAGCTGTACTACGGATTCACCACCAGGATCTCACCATTCTACAAAGAAGTGATCATTGATGTCAAAAGAGGGGTTCGACAGGGTGATACCATTTCACCAAAACTCTTCAGCGCCACCCTCGAGAACATCATGCAACAATTAGAATGGGAAGGAATGGGAGTGAAGATAGATGGTAGGCAACTACACCACGTCCACTTCGCTGATGACATCGTTCTAATAACACCAAATATTAGCCAAGCAGCACAAATGCTGGCTGACTTCGACCAAGAATGTGGAAAGATAGGTCTACAGCTGAATCTAAAGAAAACTATGTTTATGAAGAATGAACTAGTTCCAGAGGCCCCATTAACTCTCAATGGAACAAACATCTCTGAATGCAGCAGTTATGTTACCTAGGTCGAGAAATCAACATGATGAACGACCTAAAACCTGAGCTGTGCAGAAGGAAGAGAGCGGCATGGAATGCCTTCAAAGGCATCGAAGAAATAGCTAAAAGGACAAAAACCTTTGGCTCCGGGCACATCTCTTTGACTCCAGTGTTCTCCCTGCATTAACATACGCCTCAGAGACCTGGGCCCTACCAAAGCAGGATGAGAATGCTATTCGGGTCTCTCAGAGAGAAATCGAAAGAGCCATGCTTGGAATATCACGCCTCACTCAAGTGAGAGAAAGAATCCAGAGTTCTGACCTCCGTCGCTATTCCAGAATCAGGGATGCTGTCTCGTTTGCCAAGGCATCGAAAATCAGATGGGCTGGACATGTAATGCGATTTGGAGACAACCGCTGGACTAGAGCCATTACCCACTGGATCCCACGAGATGTCAAAAGATCACGTGGCCGCCCACCTACAAGATGGTCAGATTTCCTTGTCAAGACCCTGAAGGGAACGGTTTGAGGCTCTTCATATTCCTGAATCAACCAGATGCCATTGGGTTACATTGGCACGTGATAGGGTCCAATGGAAATGTTACTGGCACCCGCTCGAGCAAATCGATGGATAACGGGATTCAAGTAATTTAGTGAAGATAGGATAAATATAGAAGATCTGCTTTCTGTTGTCTATGCAAATTCTCTATACATATATTATCAAATTGATTTTTCTTTGCTAATCTACCTAATGTTATTTTGATCAAATAGTCAGAAAAACTCAAAAGAGTATAAATATTTTTATAGACACTGAATAGTATGAAAATTTGGATTATAGGTTATGATTTTTTTTGAACTCTCCAGGTCAAATTACCTAAATTAACCATTACATTTTTCCACAACTTGAACCTCATTCTTTCTCAATGACAGAATTTGCAATGGACTTAAGTAGAATTCAGATCTGAAATGTCTTCTGGATGGGCAAAACATTTTGAGAGATGGAGGTAAAAAAAGAATATCTGGAGTCCTTTCTTTTTATTTATAAATCTTAAACCATGTAGCATATTACAATAACCTATCTAATCAAAATAATGTGGATTAGATAACATTCTTAGATAATAAGTTCTATTCTCAAATGTTTTGGAGCTGAGCACTCTGGCTATTAGACCTTCTGGAGAATTTCACTGTATTCCTTGTAAAAGATTGAAATTTGATACCTGAGAAAATGCTATTTATTGTATAATGAATGACACAAAAACAAATATGAAATAAGCATTTTATAATTTTATAAATGTATAAAATATATAATGTTAATTAGAACAGTATATACATAATTTCTGTATAATATTTTGTTTATAATATCCATTATGCAAAATCTTCATAAATATTATATAAAATATATATCTAATGTCTTTGATTTAATGCATTTGATGCTATGACTTCTTTTTCTAATGCATAAAGTAATTCTGAGCTTGGATAATCTACTTTTACTTCCTGATTAATGTCTATCTCTGAAGGTATGTTAAACCCTTGGATAAACATTTTATTTTCACAACTTGTAGAGTAACTAGAAAATCATAATGACAGACTATCTTCTAATTTTTTTTTTTAGTTTTGAAACTTGAAAATGTACCTAGAGGCTAATGACAAGTAAATCTCAAAAAATTCAATAAATACATAATAACGAACTTAATTATATATATTTGCAAATGTATGAATATACATTTGCTACTGATTTCATGAGATATACATATGTATAGAAACAAGAGATACAGGTCAATATGTTTTAAGATTCTTTAAAAAGGATGCAGTTAAACATAGAATATTGCTATTATTCTGGAGACAAATACTATCCTATAAGCAGATAACTGTCATCACATATTGAAAATTTTCAATTTAAGGGTTGTAACTCAACCCAAAATTGTGCTGTCAGCTGAGAAATGGTATATAACTTCCAGTGTCACTGTCACTATTTTTCCCAACCTTTGGAGACCAAACCCCACTTTTTCACCTGCGGATATTAATGTAAAGCAGAAATCAGTAGTTGTCAATGCCATCAAATGTTATTCTCTCTGAAAAAGAAAGTTCTTAAGAAATCAAGTCTGCTAACGCTAAGAAGCCTACATAAATAGATTTTTGTGATATTGCTTTATGTCAGTGCTTTGGTCAAATAGAATGTGTAGGTGGATGCTGTAATACTAGCTTGCAAGTCATTTTGGAAGAAAATAATTATGCCTAGGGCAGTAGAAAAATTTCAATTTTGAACTGGAGATGTGAAAGTATTAACAATCACGCCTACTGAGATGAACTATCTACCAGTGACATTTAAAAACTAGCCTATTCATTTCTATTCTTTATGGGCTAGATGTCTATTTCAGGAATTTATGGCAAACATCTGATCCAAAAGTAGTTATGTTCTTGACAACAAAAAGTGATAAAGAAGCTGTAAAGAGCAATGAAAATTGATGGGAATAGAGAGTGATAAACAGCAGAAAAGACCCATTAAGGGCCAAATGATTGGTAAAGCCTGAGGGAGAAGGACTGTGAGGTAAATTGAAGTGCAGGGTGATCATTTCACGGGTGCAATCAGCCAACTTGAACTCACAATTTCTGGTTTGTTCTGGATTGAAACTTGAAGGCGACTTATTAGAGTTTGGATCTGATATTCTGCAGCTGTGAGAGGAAAAGAAAGGTCCATGACTCCTGTTTTTAGCCTTACTCTAAGAAAATCTGCAAGTTTCAGGTTGTTTGAGAATTTCTCACCCGGCCTGAGTAAAATAAGTGTGCTTGTAAGCTTCCCAATGGAGTATATGACATCTAACAAATTCTGACAACAAAAAGTATTGCCTTAATATCTAATCATAAAATAAGGACTTTATGGTTGATCACTTCTTTTTTAAAACCAAACCATGCCCTGAGCTACAGTACTCTACTTTTGAAGTTTCATTAAGCTCTCAACTTTTCTCTTATCACACAAAAATAAAGCCATCATCATAATCACCCTCATTAGCATAATGCAACTATAAATTGAGTAGAAATCTTTTCTTAAATTGAAATAACATTGCATTATAAGATTTATCTTCTATTTTATGCACAATTGAAAATATCCCTATGGAGGTCATGCGATAGTTTGGTGGTAGAGCACTTGCCTTGCAAGTGTGAATCTGAAAACTAATATTAAAACCCCCAGAACTGGGCCACTGCCTTCTAAAGTGCCATCCTAGAAATTCTGCAGTTTGGGACTCCTGATGCCACAACAAAATGTGTGACTTCTAGCACACTGCAACCAAATATGTGGAAGCATCACAGCAAATGTGTGTAACCTCCAACAAGCACAGAAACACAACTGAAACTGATGCAGGTGGTCCTCATGGGTGGCTTATGTGAGGCTGGAAGGGGAGAGAGATGGTTGCTTTCTCCCTAGCCGTCTCTGCCACCCGGGACCCGCTGGGCAGGCTTAGGACTGATAAAGTCTCTGCGATGAACCCCTGCAAGGCGTGGGCCTGAGCCCCACCAGTCCCACGAGGTAGCCATCAAGCCACACCTGATGTCCGGCTTGATCTCTTGGCATGGGAGTTGATCCCCACCACCTGAGATTTCTCAGGAAGCCACGGACTCAGGTTGGAGCAAGGAATTGCTCTTTGCAGGAAAGGAAAGTCAGTCCTAGGCCTTACCCAGGGTTGCCTCAGGGTTCTTGTCTTCCCTCTCAGAAAAAGAATTTTCAGGAGTCGAAGAGCAGTGAAGTAAAAACAGGTTTTATTAAGGAGATTTTAGGAAAAAAGGGAAGGAGGAGGGAAAGTAAGAAAGAAAGTATACATCTCAAGAGGGGAGTTGTGGGTGACACACATGCTCAGGCACCACATGTGCTTTCGGCCACATGTGCTCAGGCAGCATGTGTGTTCAAGCAGCATGTGCTCAAGTTCCTTTGGTCAGGACGGCTTTTATAGATTTCTCCCCAAGCTACTCCCATATGGGGCTTCAACCTAGGTTGCTAGGGCCGTTGCCAAGGGGAGTAGACTTTGGGAGTGGTCTTCTTTTGGAAATTTCCTTTTCTAGACTTATGTTCCTGCTGGGTCTTCTGTCCTGGAATGTAACTAGATTAGGGGCCTGGGTGAGACAGATTGATCCAGATTCCTTAGGGTCTACTGAGGTTTTTATCAAGTCTTGCTTCCAGTTTCCATCAGGTGAATCTGGACAGCCTTAGGGTGAAACTTCATTGCCTTGGAGAACCCCTGTCTGCATGCCTACATCAAAACTGTGGAAGTACCACAACCATGTGCAATCCCCAGTTCAACTCAGAAGCTAATAGAGGGAGGGGATTATTTTGAGTGGTCAGGGACTTGTGTTCAGGATTTACTCTTGGCTCTGTGCTCTGGGATCACTCCTGGTGATACTCACAGGATTATATATGATTCTGGGGATCAAACCCAGATCAGCTGTGTGAAAGGCAAAATATTTATATGTTTTATATACTGTCTTTCCAGCCCAGGAATTTTTTTAATGGAAAAAACCTGTAAGTGTTAAGCATGTCAGTAAAAGTCTAATTTTTCCCGTGATTAATACATCATTTTATCCCTTTAATTAGCTCTCTTCTCCCCTCTCTGAAGTAATTGGTCCTACAGTTTAAACATTTGCTTTTTATTTTATTTAAGTTATCTGCATGTTTCTTTTTAGTATGTGTTAAAGAACTTACACAGTTCTTAATTTTCTTTTGTTTTACACTAAGCATGACACCCTCTAGGTTTATCCAGGTTGCAAATGGATAAAGTTCATTATTTTTATAGCTGAGAGTAAGTAATCAATGAAGTGTATATCCACTTTACTCAATGATCTGTCAGTGGGAATTTTGGTTGTTTACAGGACTTGGCTATTGTGAATAATGGTGCAATAAACCAGGAATGTGAAAGAAGCATATCTCTCTCTTCAGTTTAGTGTTTTCATAGTCCTCTGGTAGACATACAAAATGAAATAACTGGATCATATAGAATTTCTATTTTGAAAAAAATTGAGGACTCTCCCTGCTTTTTTCCATAGTCACAACTGTACAATCCCTTGGGGTACATCCCACCTAATCAGTCCCGGGCTGTGTCCTGGGTCTGTGGATTCCTCCCCTCTTTATGACTTGTGGAACAGCTAGACCTTTCTTGGGGTCTCTGGGTCTCAGTATTGAAGCTGTTTGCAAAGTAGAAGAGTATTGGAGGAATGGAACCTTCTTGAAGGAACTCCACATGTTTGTTCTCAGCCTTCTTGGCTTCTCTCTGCTAGCAGATGTCTTGGCAATTCAAGACAAGAACTCTCCTTATTGCAGTTCTGCAGCTCTGCTCTCAAGGGTAAGAGCAATTGTGACTTTCAGGGCTCCCCACAGGTGTTCACTCCCGGGGCTTGTAGGGGCAGAGGGAATCAGAGATCAGTCCAGTTCGCCAAACTTCCAATAGGCTCTGAGAACCTTCAAGGCCCAGCTCCATTTAGAGTGAGAGACAAGCCTAGCATTTCCTCCAAAAAACTCCACATCAGAAGTAGTTCAGAGTATTAACTCTTCTCCCCAGTCCTCTTCAACACCTCTTACGTCTTGGCTTTGTACAAGTGTCAGTTTTACTGGTGTGCATTGATGCCTCCTTCTTGTTTTGACTTTATGTGGAAGTAAGAGTATACTTACTACCATATTTGTGGGTCTGGGGGCAGGAGGGTATGTGGATTTACTTGATGATTCAAACAACATCTATCTGAATCAGAAATAATTTTCCCCCTATCTAGATAAGGCAAGCTCAAAATAGTTGAAAGCTGTCTGCCAGGTTTATATAACTAGTAAATTATCATAGATAAGTCATTACAGCTTCAAAGTCCATTCTCTTTCTGTGAAAGCAAATTATATAGCATATTATACAGTATGTGTCAACCTGATATGCTATATTTAGGACCTAGCAATTTGCATGAAAATTTTGAATGTTAACTTTTATTTCAGCAGTTATTCATGTATAGTACTTAAGTATTTACAAAGTGACTGTAAAAACATTACCTAATTTGAGACTCATGACATTTTTTGTTGGCTTCTAGATGGGATTTTTAACTTCTTTGGGCACAAATATCATAGTCTACATTTTCAATGTAACACTCCTGTTCTCAACTCTTGGCACCCTCTATGCCTGAAATTGACTCTCAAAGAAAAGGCTTTGGATACAAATATCATCTAATAGCTCGTGTAAATAAATGGATGTTTATATTGCTTAATTTATTTATACAATGAAGTTTCAGTTCTTTCTTAGTTTACCATAGGATGCTAATGAGGCTGAACACTGGGTTGAGACTTGTCTTTTGAATCAACCTGCTTGTTTCCATTGAATGCTAATACCACCTTTCCTTGTATACTGGCTTCTGGGTGAGCTTAAGATTTTAGAAAAATCCTTCTTAGTTCAGTCAAGGTGTTAAGAGTAAAAAAGGAGTGTTGATTGTTACCTTATTCCTTGTATCAAGATGAAAGTGACTTCATTGCACACATGGAATTATAAATAGTTCTTGATCGCTATTGCACCTTAACCCTCTAAAATCTGTTCTGTGGAGAACCATAGCAATAGGAATGGATTTCAGGATGGAACCAGGTAATATAATAATTTGTATCTGGAATTAGGAATTAAATAGCCAATAATTTTTTCCAACAGGCTCTTTTGGTTCATTATTAACCATTTATTGAGCAATCTTTTCCTGGCAACTCTACCGTATTGTAGTGATGAATTTTCTCCTCAGACTCTGAGGTGTGAACTTGATTCCAGAGGTATATATTAAGACACTGACACAGTGGAAAGTTCTGGATAGTAGTACTCGTTTTACTGAGCACAGTTTAAGCCTTTTATACAATATTTGGGTGGAGGGGTACAAGCACAAATCACATGATATTTGCAAGGTCCTGGGCCTTTGTAAGAGATAACAATCACAGATTTAGCATTTGCAAGGTAGCATTTGCAAGGTAACAATCATTGATTTACATATTCCTGTCATCAGAAGACCAGGCACACCCTGCCTCACCTAAGATGTAAATCATTTGCCTGCCAGTCTCCCATTGGATAAGCACAGATGTCTTTCACATAGGTGTAAACTCTCTCCAGCATCAGAAGCTCCACTACCCTAAGAACAGGGCCCATCTCTGGGACCCGCCCCAGGGCCTTATGGCAGAAAGTACCAGTCCTCAATACTAGATGCTTAGAGCCCAACAGAGATATAATAAATTAGTTTCTCAGGGTCAGGGCACCTTGAGATATAGTTTACCTAATGTCTAAACTGGTTCACTGAGGGTGATGATAAAGATACTATTTACTAGGTAAATTTCTGCTTTAACATGTGTTTGCTCTTTCATTTTCCTCCACAAATAGTTTAGCAATTTAAGGGACTATTCCTTGCAATTTAAATAATTAATACAAAAGACAGGATTAGTACAGTACCTCTTGGTGTTTCACAATCTCTAAAGTAAATTTTAGAAAGTTCCTTGTATTTTATATTTTAATTGTTGATTGCTCCTGAGATTTCTGGAGTAAAGACAGTATTGTATGATACTGCATTATCCAGATACCTGGAAACCAACAGCCTGGGAGGGAACAGAAAAAACCCTGGTGAACGGGACTCAGAGCTCTGTATCAAGGCCTTGAACCTTCCACTTTTAGCTGAAAATGGAAAAGGAACACAAAAGAGACTTGGATAAAAATGGGCAAAACCTGGAATAAATGGCTTTTGCTTTCTTGCTTTATTATTATTTTGTGTTATAATATTGACAGAGGAACCTAAAAGAAAGTAAAGCAATGCTATGAGCTTTTATTTTATGTTAAAGAAGACTAGTGCCTTCTGGACTGAACCTCAATGTAATATATACTGAGTTTCAGCTGGGAGCAATTTTTTTTTCCTTCCTAGACAGTTATAATAAGTCTGTTCTGGAAGCTTATGGGTTTTATAATGGAAATGCTGAACCAAACTTAACAGAGGCATCGTGGTGAGAGTGTGGATATAATAACAGCTCTGAAACCTCCAGGACAAGAAGACCAGAAATCATCAGTGAATAGGAGGAAAAGACTGAGATGTACATAAAAAAATGCATACTGAAAAAAAAGAACAAATATGTGTTTTCAGTATTGCAGCCTAACATTTTGAATTATTTGGGGGAGCGATTTGGTTGAGGTCTTTATAATAGAGTTAAATTGGTTTCTTAATTTAGCCACTGCATTGGTTTAGCTTCTCTCTGTTCTATTCTAAAAAATTCATCAGCACATCAGTCAGCTGCAGGGCACTTGCCTCAGTGTGCGTGCCTGCTATGAGATAGGGTAAGTGGATCAAAACTTGAAAGCACAGATTCTGAGAGTTTTCTGTGGTGTGTGTTTTGGAAAAAAACTCAGTAAGGCAAACCACAGCAAGCTTCAAAGGGATGAATCTCTACTACCCTTCACATTACCCATATTTTAAGTCAAATCATTTGTCTTTGAGTCTCTTCGGTATGTTATGTTTTGAATGTTTATCCATAACCATCTTAGACACTTAAATTTTATTGTAGAATTTCCTTCTTATCAAACCACTTAATAAAACAATGGTGCCGTGGCAGTGAAGACAATTAAGAGAAGCATTATCAGGAAACTGAGGAGTATCAGAAGCATCTTCCTTCCTATTAACTTTCACAACTGCACATGTGTGTCAGCCATCACAGATTAAAGAAGCAATTAGTCTGAACAGGGAGGGACGTGAAGCTGATACTTAATACACGAACAGACTGTGAACTTGAGAGTCTCCATTTTGGTTATACTTCTAAGTAGAATTGCAAAAATCTGTTCTATCATAAGCCACCGTTCTAATCAAATTAAAAAGCCAATACTGGTAAATTGCATTTCTATGTCATAAATATGCATTTTTAGAGATTTATGGACCCAGAATGAACTGACATAATGATTTATCACATCCGTGATTAAAAGCTGAATCATTTTATTTGTCTGGATGTTTTTTATGATGAGTTAGTCTCCTCAAAGGACAAAATATCAAACTGATGTTTTCAGTGATGTTTTCGTCACTGAAAACATCTACGGAACTTAGTGACATTGTTATGATTAAAGGGGTATTAAGGGAAAGGTGTAAATAAAGAATGTTGATTATGATCATTAAAATTTAGAGTTTTTTAACACAAGCAAATAATTAAGGCAGTTTTCAAACCAGGTTATATTTCCTTTATGCTCCAGTATGTAAGATCTCTCACAATCTTACAAACTACTTCTCCTTCACCCCCCAACACTATATTTACTGAAAGACTCTAAACTTTTATTTCTAAGATGCTTTATCAGCATTCATGGTAAGCAGAAATCAATGGTTGGAAATATTTTAAATTTATAAGGATAATTCTAAGCTCATAGTGTAAAAAGTAAGCACCACTATGCGTTGACACTGTTGAAGTTGTTGACAAAATTCAAGACTTAAGGTAATATTAAATTATACCTTTTCTAATTTTTCATGAATGAATTCATTAGTATTTCAGAAGATCTTTTTTTCACAGATTATTCTTAATATTTAGATGGGGAAATCACTGGATATATTTTTAGTAAATAGATTGATTAATCCTTAAAATAATTTTATAAGTGAACAAACATTACAGTATTTAAGTGGTATAAGCTTAATACAACATGTATGTAAAGGATTCACAAAATTCTGTGACATCCTATCACCAAAAAGATCCCTCTCCCATTTTTTCCCCCTCACCCCTAAAGTTAACACTACAGTTTTAACAGAACGTAGGCGTTAGATAATTTTAAGTATCTGATTGTATTATCTATCACTTCTTTACTATTTCATCTAGCAAAATCATCTTGGATCCCAATTATTTTATCTCAAATCATATGACATTTCATCTTTTTAAAATCATATATAATAAAATATATTACATATATGAAGATTCTTTACCTAGTCTCATGTTGATAAGCATTTATCAATAATTCTACAATTGCAGGAATAATGCAGCAATAATGCTGCAATGGGTTCTCGAACATTTTTTTCGTTTAGAATTTTCACATCTTTCAGATACATATCTAAGATTGGTTTTCCTAGGTTATATGGTGCTTCCATTTACATGTATTAATTTATTTTAGAAGAGAAGGGCTTGAGTCTCCTTTGCAGTGCTCAAGGGGCTACTCCTTGTTCTGTCTTCAGGGTCATTCCTGGCCATGATTGGGGTACTATATACAGTGTCAGAAATAAAACCAGAGCCAGACTCTTGCCAGGTAAGCACTTTTTCTTCTGTGCTTTTGCTTCGGCCCCTACAAATATATTTTTTAATTTCAATTTTATCATATATATTATGCTTTACAAGGTTGTTCATAATAGAGTTTCAGGCATTGATGTTCCAAAATTAATCCCAGTACCAGTATCAGTTTTCCTCCACCAAATCCCAGTTTCCATCCTGCAAGCCAGCCTTCCTCCTTAATTGGCACATTTTTAGGTTTTTGCTTCCCCTACACTTCTCATTTCTGTAATGTATGGTCCAGTGTAATCTAGTTATCCCCATTTCGATACTTGCATCCCTTTTTCCTGTTATTCTATTACGTATATATTTATAAACATATATATGCAATTATATATCTTCTATTACATATGCATAAATATATATTAAATTTTAAGAAATTTCCATACTGTATTTCAAAGAATATAACAATTTGCATTCCCATTCAGTGTCCTAAGATTCCCTTTTCTCTATAACCTTACCAAAATTTGTTTCCCACATATATGTATATATACATACATATATACATACACATATAAACATATATACATACATACATACACATGAACACACATAAACACACACACGTATATACATTTTATTTTTTCACTGTAAACTACGAGTTATTCATGATTGGGTTTTAAACACACAATGTATCAAACCCAATCCCTTCACCAGTGTCCACTTCCCTCCAACAATGCCCCTTTACCGCTACCCGTTGGCCTCCCACTCACCAATCTGCCTCTGTGAGAGACACTTTTTTCCTTTTTTAATAATTTTTGGCAATGTGGTTTACAGTGCTGTTGCTGATAGAAGTTTTGTGCACGACACTTTAGTGCCTTGCAGCTCTACTCTCCTTCCTATTGAACACTTTCCCTCTCTCATTATTGTAACCTCTTTCTTGTCATGTCCACAATTCCCTCCCCCAACACACACAAACACACTAGTGGCATGTTTCCAATTGAAGACCACTTCTCATGTTCTTTGTTTTCATTGTCTTTTGAGCATCTGATACCATACCGTTATGTTCCTTTATATATCACATATGAAAGAGATCAAAGAGATCGTTCTGTGTACATCTTTTTTCCCTCTGACTAACTTCACTCAGCAAGATACTCACCAGATCTATCCACACAGCTGTAATTTGCATGACTATCTTTTCTTATGGCTGAGTAAGTCAATTGTATATGTGTACCATAGTTTCCTTATCTAGTCATCTGTTCTTGGATACTTACATTATTTTCATTTTATGGCTGTTATAAATATGCTGCAAGAACATGGGGAGAATATAATAATATAGGAGTTAATGACTTTTCTCCATTATTTTTTGGCCCTTGAGGTATATTCCAAGTAAAATTGCTAAGTCAAATGGGAGCTTAATTCGTAGCTTTATGAGGAACTTCCATACTGTTTTCCTGAAAAACTGAGTCAGTCAGTATTCCTAAGAGCTGTTTATGAGGTGCGAGTCTCCTTGACCTAGTCTCCCAGCATCCACACCAACACCACCTGCCTTTTGTTCTTTTTGATGAGTGCCAGTCTCTGTGGTACAGGTGTGTCAGGGCTCTTGAAGGAGAGCACCCCGGGGGTCTCAGGGTTCCAGGCCCCAACAGTACTCGTGTTAGGAGATAACCAAAGCAGTAGATGCCAGGACCCATTTGAGTCCCTGACAGTACTCACAATCCGTAAAGTCCCCAAACAGTGTCCAGGTCAACGACCGTTCCCTCTGACTGAAGAATAAAACAACACAACCACAGGCTTTTGAAGGTCTCCTTTTAATCTGTCTTTTTCTCACTCCTCACTCCACCTCACTGCAGGAACTTCTCTCCAGGGACCTCTCTCTCTCTCTCTCTCTCTCTCTCCTGGACCCTCTCTCTCTCTCCTGGAAGGTTCTCCAGCAGGCCCCTCTATTCAGAGCATCTCTTGTCAGTTCTCTCCCAGGACCTCTCTTTTTCAGGACCTCTCTTCTTAGATCTTCCTTTTAAGGCTTCTCTCTATGGATCTTTATTGCTTTCAGGCCAGCCTTCTGGGTCTTGGCCCTGTTTTTAAGACCTTAACTGTCTTAACTGTCATTTACAGGGAGTTAGCCACCAAGGTGATATTTAATTCTTAGTTTTATTTGCATTTCCCTGATGATTTGTTATGAAAATTTAATTTTTTCCATATACTTTTTTGGCTACTTTTATGTCTTCTTTGAGAAAGTTTCTTAACATCTCTTCTGCTTCCCATATTTTTTATATTGGGTCATCTCACAAATATTAAATCATATCCTGCCCCTCAAGGTGTTGCAGGTGTGGCTGCGATGTCCAGCTGCATCAGCAAGTGGCAGACAGGGGACAGGCTTGCCTACACCCCTCAGGGCTTTGCCCTGTGGGCCCTGGATGCTTGATGGTCTGACATAGAAAAAGACTGGGCCCCAAGGGATGAAATCAGTGCCACGGCAGAGCCTGGCAAGCTACCCGTGGTATATTTGATATGTCAAAACAGTAACAATAATGGACCTCATTCCCAGCGAATGGAGTGGTTACTGGCACCTGATCGAGCAAATTGATGAACAACGGGAAGACAGGTGATACAGGTAATATCATTTGTTATGTGGTGGTGGGAGGAAGCTACTGAAGTGTTTAGGAACTTAGGATCATTTCTACTGCGACAGTTTTTTGGAACCACTAGGACTACAATTAGTTCTGCTGTATGTGGTGCATGGCGCGAGTGCTGCTGGTTGAACGCAGTGCCCTGCATATGTAGGCATATACTCTTATTGTTAGGTCACATAAGTGACCTGAATATTTTCGCATTTATTGTTGTTGTGTCGTCACATGAGTTCTCTGCATGTATTATTTTTTTTTTTTGTTAATTACCTAAAAATTTAGGTTTTATTTTTTTTTTTTTTTTTTTTATTTTCCTTCCTAAAAATACATATTTTTTTTTTTTTTAATTGTTTTTCTTTTTTTTTTTTTTCTGTGGATCATCTGTATATATTCTTTGGATACATTTCTATTCAAGGCTTTGTCCATATTTTGGTTGGTTGCATTCTCTTTGTTTATGCCATACTTCATTATATCTGTATGTCATCACCTTGCACTGATTTATTTTTATAAAATTTTTATTCTCCCATCCATCTGGAGTGAATTTTCAACATTTTTCTTATGTATGAACTTATTTTTTACAATAATATTTTGAAACTGGGAAAAATATTAAAGAGGTGGTATTAGAGAATGAATTGTCTGGAAAAACCTAAGAAATATAAGAAAAAAGGTGAATGAAGTAATATGTTGCTGTGATGAAAATGAAGGCGAAAGACATAGCAAAGAAAACAGTAATATTTGACATTTGAATTAAAATTTTTGTTTTAAAATGAGACACTCCAACAGCACAAAATAAGAAAAAATAATCACTTGATCATTGATGACTTGAGTCCCATTATTCATCGATTTGCTTGAGCAGGCACCAGTAACATTTCCATTGGACCCTATCATGTGCCAATGTAGCCCAATGGCATCTGGTTGATTCAGGAATATGAAGAGCCTCAAACCATTCCTTCAGTGTCTTTACAAGGGAGTTTGACCATCTTGTACGTGGGCGGCCACGTGATCTTTTGACATTCCATGGAATCCAGTCGGAATGGCTCTAGTCCAGCGATTGTCTCCAAATCGCATTACATGTCCAGCCCATCTGATTTTTTGATGCCTTGGCAAACTAGACGGCATCCCTGATTCTGGAATAGCGACAGAGGTCAGCACTCGGATTCCTTCTCTCACTTGAGTTAGGTGTAATGTTCCAATCATAGCTCTTTCGATTCCTCTCTGGGAGACCCGAATAGCATCTCTCATCCTGCTTTCGTAGGGCACAGGTCTCTGAGGCGTATGTTTGTGAAGGGAGAATGGTGGAGTCAAAGAGATGTGCCCGGAGCCAAAGGTTCTTTGTCCTTTTAGCTATTTCTTTGATGCCTTTGAAGGCATTCCATGCAGATCTCTTCCTCAGGTTTTAGGACGTTCATCATATTGACTTCTAGAAATAAATAACTGCTGCATTCAGAGATGTTTGTTCCATTGACAGTGAATGGGGCCTCTGGAACTAGTTCATTTTTCATGAACATTGTTTTGTTTAGATTCAGCTGTAGACCTATCTTTCTACATTCTCGGTCGAAGTCAGCTGCTTGGCTAATGTTTGGTGTTATTAGAATGATGTCAGCAGCGAAGCAGAGGTGGGAGTTGCCTACCATCTATCTTCACTCCCATAGCTTCCCATTCTAATTGTCACATGATGTTCTCGAGTGTGGTGCTGAAGAGTTTTGGTGAAATGGTATCACCCTTTTTCCAACCTCTCTTTTTGACATCAATGATCACTTCTTTGTAGCATGGTGAGATCCTGGTGGTGAATCCGTAATACAGCTCACGAAGGATCTTGATGTATTGGATTTGAACACCCCTGTTTGGCTAGGGATTCGATGGCTGCTTCAGTCTCCACAGAATCAAAGGCTTTCTGTAAATCCAATAAACTTGAGACAGAGTGGCATCTTGTACTCCCTACAAACCTCTATGAGCTTGGTTACTGTGTGGATATGGTCGATTGTGCTGAATCCTTTCCGGAAGCCTGCTGCTCGCATGGTTGTCCTTCATCTAGTGTTCTGCCAATCCTGTTCAGGGATGACTCGTGTAAACAGCTTGTAGATGACGGACAACAGGCAGATGGGGTGATAGTTGCCGATGTTGTGAATGTCTCCCTTCTTGAACAGTAGAACTGTCCTGC